>VMBQ01002987.1:0-65073 GCA_007657795.1 Dreissena rostriformis
TAAGAGACATCTTGTCAAACAGTACAATCATTTATGTTCTTCGGCATACGATAATTTGTGCATACGGGCAGACGGACAGGGAGACAGACAGACAGGCGGGCATAAAGGGTGACAGACAGACAAACAGACAGACATAGAGACAGACATAGAGACAAACATAGAGAAAGACATTGAGACAGACATAGAGACAGACAAAGAGACAGACAGACAGACAGACAGACAGACAGACAGACAGACAGACAGACAGACAGACAGACAAGACAGAAAGACAGAATGACAAAAACAGATAGACAGACGGAAACAGACAGACATACAGGCGGGAATTAAAGAAGGCAGACAGATAGACAGACAGACAGACCACCCACGTAATCTATGTTAACAAAGGAATTTAGCCATTCGTAAATAATTAATGAAAACCGGCATGATGACCAGTTTTATAAAAAAAATGTTGGATGGTAAATATGGTTAAATACTTAATTGTATATTTTCAGCAAATTTAATAATGTGTGTTCTTTATGACAAATAAGTTGATGTTAACATCAAGTTATACTGTAATATGTTACCCAATACAATCGTCAATAGACAATAAAACGTCGTGGATGTTTGGGTGTTTCTGTATTAACGAAAATGTAGACACAGGAAAAAGAGAAAATAGGTGTGGTAAACATTTTTAAACGGTGTGAAATAAAAAAAAGGAACCATTAACCAAACCCATCCCCCTGTAGCTTAATCCTTAACACACGTTCAACATCATATATGGACAAACCGATAGGCCGACAGACGGATCGACTGAGTGACTCCTATAAACATTCTTTAAATCTTCGTTTGCGGGAATATAACACAACTACCAGACCTACTGTTAAGATCAATACCACGACTCAAAGAGTCTAGTGTATTCAGATCAATGTCACTCTATCCGGGGCGATCAGGCGCTAGTTTCCCGCGACCTGTCTCCCCCACGTTGCAATCAAATCTAGATTGGCACGATTAGGTCATTAGATTATTCCAATTGATATTTATTGCTATTCGTGTAAATGGTGTGCATATCACTCGATCGAATAAAGAAACGGGTTGCAATAAAGCGTAACAATACCAACAACAGCTGCTTCAACAACAGCAAGTGCTGCTGCATTGAAAACAATAAACTAGATCTGACGTGTGTCCTTGGAAACATAACCTGAAACTGCGAATAAATGAAAAAAAACGACAACATCTAACACAATGGTTGTTATTCGGAACTCGAGTATAACTGGTTTTTGTACTAATGTACATGTGGTACACAATAAAGTTACCTCAAACAATGAGGTGATACTTGTTGTCATTCAAATAACAATGACCTCACATGTTGGTCTATATGCGATTATTCATGTGACCGAATTGCATATAACAGTAAAAGGATGTTCTTATGGGTACGATAAAAAAATATGTGTGCACGAAAAAAATATGCAAAACGGGGTTTAATTAATGTGCGTAAAGTGTCGTCATACATGTGTAGTCCGGTCGACATGTGTTGCAGAAAGTGATACAGGAAAAAGCCAACTAGTACAGTAGAACTTTTGTGTCAAACATAATAACGTTTTCATGCTTTCATTGGTCGATATTGAGGAAGAATACCCACAGCCACCGCATATCGTAATATGTAACTTGATGTAATAGGATGTCTTACTTTAAAATGAGAATTATTAAGGTACGACGAGACAAATCGCACATGCAAATTTTCATATCATAAAGAACAAACCTGCACTTTTGAATAGTTACGAATAACGCTTTCGGACACGTTTTTGTCTACAGACAGACGGACAGACATACATGCAAAAAGCAGGTTAGCAGGAAGACATACAGACAGACGTCCATGGTGATCCCAGTTTACACCCTTTACTTCGTAATAAGCTGAATACCTAGAAATTGAGCCATACTTAAATAATTCCGGAGAGAGGGCATTGTGACCAATTATATGACAATTCGTTTGATGGTTAACTATGTAAGTGACTTAAGTGTACTGTTTTCACATAAGTCCTTATATTTTCAGAAAATTTAATGATGTATGCTCCTAATAAAAATAATTTGATGAAAACATAATGTTACTCGGTAAGATGTTACCCGATAAATTATCAATATACAATAAAGCGAAAACGTTGAAACATGCAAAAGGGACAACAAAAGATGAGACACATTCGTAAAGGGTGCGGCATAAAAAAGGCACGGGGAACCTGACATCCCGCCGTAGATAAATCCCGTACATACGTATAACGTCATATGAGGACAGTCCGATAGTCCGACAGACAGCAGAGTTACTCCAATACACCTCCTCTTAATCTTCGTTTGCGGGAATATAACAAAAGCTACCATGCAGACAGACTGTGAAGATCCATACTAAGACTCTAAGAGTCTAGTGTATTAAGATCAATACCATGACTTAAAGCGTCTAGTGTATTCAGAGCAATGTCACTCGATCAGGATCGATCAGACGCTATTTTACGGCGCCCTGTCTCCCCCACGTTGCAATCGAATCTAAATCATTTGCACGACCAAGATATTTGATCATTCCAATGGACATTTCATTGTATTAATTTAAATGCTTTGTATAACACTGGATAAAATAAAGGAACGGACCTCAATAAAGCATAACAACGACAGCAGCAGCAGCAAGACTTTAGTGATGCGGCAATAAAAAAACTTGATAAGATGTGTGTCCTTTAAAACCCTTAAACTGCAAATGAAATGTTAAGAGGGCTACATCGTGTTTTATGGTTAATCATTCCAAATGGGAAGCTTCAGTTGTAGCAGCATAAAAGTAATCGGGGTCATGTACTGTAAAACTATCATTATTCGTGAGGCATTAATTTGTGTTGATTTCGTGGGTTGACCAATCAACGAATTTAACACAAACACATCGGAAAATGACCGTCGCAAACGCAATAATCCACGAATTTATTTTCAGAAAAACAAGTCAGGTAATGTCGGCGAATATAATTGATGTAACAGCATTTATGGCAATTGATCAATGGCCAAGCAATCAGACATAAATAAGTTGTAACGCTCATTTGTTGCAAACGCATTCGCCCTTATCATACAGACATTCTAATAAACAAGTATGTTCGAAGCACCAAGAGTATTTTCATGATTGTTAAGCACCAGTGCCAACTTCTATCAAATTTATCGCCTGGTTTCGGTGGAATGCTATCGTGGTAGCAAGGTATTTTAATATCATGAATACAGCATATGGTCGCTAGAAAAAGTAATTGTCGCTCAATACTATTTCACTGAACACTTGTGGTTCAACTATAACGTTTCCTCCCAACACAATTCGTAACTCGATTATAACTGGTTTTTGTACTAATGTAAATGTGGTACACAATAAATTGTCATCAAGCAATGTGGTAATACATTGTGTCATTCAAATTACAATGACCTCATTTTTTTTTCTTAATATGCGATTACTCATGTGATCGAAATGCATATAACAGTAACAAGTTGTAGGTCTCTTACGCCTCTTTAAATATGTTAATGATCATGAATCGTGAGCAATCTCTGCTTAAGCATTAAAATCATGTTCATCGATCTTTTATTGGATCAAACAATTGTTATATTAGCCAAGATAACATCCGTGACGTAGTGTGGCTAATCCTGTAAGTGCATAGTAACAAGGTAAAGAGTCACACAGTTAGATTCGTTAAGCTATTTTTTTTTCAAAATGTATGATTCTGGTTGGTCAAAATACTTGACTAATTCCCATAAGACAACACGTCATCTCACTCGAGTGTTGTAAAACGAGTGTAATATGCTAAAATCATCAATCTATTCCTGTATAACGTTAGACACTTAAATACATGAGTAGCGAAAATTGATAACTTAATGTATTGTTTACTGACTAATTTATCCATATTGCTGAATAAGATCCGTATAGCTAAAGTGGGCATTTTTTTGCACTAAAACGAAGGTTGCGTCAACAGCAAAACAATAATTGATTTTTTTTAATGGAGGATTGCCCATTGATCACCTCTTCACATTTAACCCTTTGCATGCTGGGAAATTTGTCGTCTGCTAAAATGTTGTCTGCTAAATTTCTAAAATTAGCATTTTCTTCGATTTTTTTTCACAAATAATACTATCAGAATAGCAAACAGTTTGGATCCTGATGAGACGCCACGTTCTGTGGCGTCTCATCTGGATCCAAACTGTTTGCAAAGGCCTTCAAAATCCGGTTCCAGCGCTCAAAGGGTTAAATCTGGTTAGGAGCTACCCAGTCTGCTATAAAGTCACGCAAGGTGGGCTCATATGTGGACATTATGACTCCTGATAAGATTATATTGATGCTGAGGCATATCTGGAGATCCACTATTCAGATATTTTGTAAGACCCATTTTCAGATCACATGGCTCATATATATTTTAGGTTTGAATGTGGAACTGCTGTTTTTTCTTTAACCCTTTGAGCGCTGGAACCGGATTTTGAAGGCCTTTGCAAACAGTTTGGATCCAGATGAGACGCCACAGAACGTGGCGTCTCATCAGGATCCAAACTGTTTGCTATTCTGATAGTATTCTTTGAAAAAAAATNGAAAGTATTGGCATAAAAATAAGTAAATGTACAAATTAGTACCTTAGTTGTGAGTGACAACTCAATGAGCCCGTTGCTGGTTGTCTCTTGGGAATTATTTATATATCAAATGGAAAGATACCAATTTCAGCTCTTGTTATTTTTCAAGGTTTACCATAATGTGATTTTGTGTGCAACAAAACAAATGGGAGCCATTTTCGAACTCAAATAAAATATAACTAGAATAAATATTCTGAGCAAGTTTCAATGCGATTGGGCGAAGATTGTGACGTGAAGAGCGTCAACTAGTGTGCAATAAAGCAAACAGACTTGAACCATTTCGGTTTTATCTCAGGTCAGATAACATTTTAACAAATGTTCTGAGCATGTGGCATGATGATATAATTACAAATGTGGCTTTTAGACTGTTAAACAGGTTCAACTATGGATATGTTATGAAAACTGGTGTCAATGTTTTTCAACGGAGTGAAACCATTTTCGAATTCGGCCACGATAGCATTAGAACAAATGTTTTGACCAGGTTTTCTAAAGATCTGACTTAATATGTGACTTCTGGAGTGTAGAAGCATTTTCTTTGATTTGACTAAGTGACCTAGTTTGTTGTTACCTCACAGATCCAGTCTCATACTCTGCCGAAATTTTATTATGACAGATTTTCCAGTTTAATGAAGATTTGATTATAAATATGATTTTCAGAATGCAAACAAGGTTTTACTATAGCCATATAAGCTATACCCTCTGACGGACATGTGTTCAATGAACCGGGGCCATTAATGCACTCAGGCGAGATATCATTAAAACAATTGTTCTGACCAAGTTTAATGATGTTTGGATTATAAATGTGTCGTTTACAGTGTAAACAAGCTTTTTCTTCAAATTATCTTAGTTTCCTATTATTTTACCTCATATGACCCAGTTTCAAACGCGGCCGATAATTTATTGGGCCAAATGTTCTGACCGTGTTTCATTAATATCCGAGAGTATTACCAAGTTAAATGTTGACAACGAACGACGCACGATGAAAGACGGACATACGCGCAAAATATAATAAGAGACAAACGATAGACCTTTTTACGGAGTCTAGACCCTTATAATGTGAGCATTTGAGTATACCCCCGACGCCGAATATCGTCATATGTAGCATGATCTGATAAAATATCTGAATTTAAAAACGCAGAATTAACAATCTTACAAGGTTTCATAGTACAGGAAGCACTGCCCGCAAATGTGAATGTTGTACGTTGTAAAGTGTTAAAGAACACTTTCTGAAACTATGTGTAAACAGGCTGAAAAACACAGGCTGGTGATTCCAGTAGTCCCCTTGTTCCAGTTACGGAGAGGAGGTATACTAATATGCTAATAATGAAAGTTTAAGTTGAAAGTGGGACATATCATAGCATAAGGAACAATAGCAAGTGTAAATTGTGTACGTTGAAAAGTGTAAGGAAACGCCTGAGGACAAATTTATATCTATGGACAGACAAAAAGATCGACGGACTGCCAGACGGACATACGAAAACCATCCTCTTCTTCATTAGAGGGGGTGGATATAACAAAAAACAAAGTACCATGTTATAATTAGTATTAACATCGTAAACCAGTATTAAAAACATTGTAATTGGTTAACAAAATGTACAACAATGACCGTGCTAATTGTCTTACGTGAAACAATGGTGTTTTATGAATTAAATCAATAGAAAAATTAAACTCCCGAAAAACTACCATAAATTTACCAGAAGAAACAATGATATATATAAAGAAATAAGGAAATGGTGCTATAAGAGTGTAAGAAAACTTAACTATTAGACATATGTAAAAAAGAGTCCGTGAACAGTATGCGCATAAATATGCTAAAACTACTGAAATGATAAAACGTATCAATAAATAATTAATAAGGGTAAACATCTTCGTACATAAATATAAAAATATCTTACGTTTATTTTCAGAGCAAAAAGCATGTCAATTTATAAACAGTGACGTGTGTTAAATAATTAACTAAACGTCAGTGTTTAATGTTAATTGTTCAACATATGAAACTATTACAGAAGCATTTAACACTTTGAATGCATACATAACAACGTTGTAACCAATTTTGGCAATGATTTAAATTATGTAAAAAAAATGAAAATAAACAATATTGCATCTTGAAAAATAAATAAAATGCAATCTAGAAAACAAAAAAATCGTGTTATCTAGAAAAATTAAAAACTGATTATTACATTAAAAAAAAATATTGTGTTATTTTTAGAAACAAGAGGTGTCCCAAGACAGGGCTCCTCACGGTTCTTCCGTTTTAATTGTATACTTTACTTTTTCTGTAAGTGACCTGATAGAATGATATATTTGATGGTGAATATATGTAATAGCAACATAGTAAGTTATATGCAAACATAAACTTGTGAATTTAAATTTCTGCATGACACGTGACCATGCCATGCCTCAACTCATTAATTTATTTTAAATTGAATAACTATGCAAACCCATGCAAGGTATGCATGGAAGCGACTTTCACACAAAGTTCAGCGCAAAACCTCCATCAAAACTCTAGAAAATGAGCGGAAAATGTGTTCCTGTTTTAAGTAACATTGACCTTAACCTTGACCTAACTTGCCAAAATGCGATCCCTAACTAAGTCTTCATGTATGCCGAGTGCGCACCAAAAGTTCAGCAAAGCAAAGTAATTTTTTTCAGTGTAACATTTTTGTCCATACTTGGTAACACGGACCTTTACTCGACGGGCCCAAAATGCAATATCTGGCTAGGTCTGCTTGTAAGCTGCCTTCGCACAAAAAAAAGCAAAATAAGCCCATCCAAATTAAAGTTCTTGAAAGCGAGGGTGTTGTCTTTTCAACTTTGGGACAAATGTGGCTGGGTCCTTTGAAACGGAAAATGTATAACAAAAGCAGATTTTCTTTATGATCAGCATGATTATAATCTTATTTTCTACTTTGTTATATAACATTAATCACATACTTTGCTACAAATGCTTGATTAAATTATGATTATACTAGGTTTGATTAAAATTGCACTGGGATTATTGACTAAAATACCTGTAACTGGCTTTTATTATTTTCAAATTTAGTATTTTTTTTAAATAAAGAGGGGAATGTTAAAGATCTTACAGTGAAAAATATAAACCTTTTGATAATGGATAAGGGGCTGAAAATTGGCTCAAAACATCACTGTAAAGCAATTCGTTTGTTTTCTTTTGTTAATATAGAGACACTGACCAATACCACACAGTGACCTTGACCTTTCTTGTCCCATTCCTATCTTAAATCAGCGTTTAAGCCACCTCTACACAAACTATAATCACATCATCTCCACCCTAGCTGAAGATATTTAAAAGAAACTTTTTTTCTTTTTTTAGCAACAATGCCCTTCAACCAATTGGATAAAAGTGTTGGGCTTGCTTTATCCAAGTTTAACCAAGGTTGATCAATGCTAACTTAAGTTATTGATTACAAAACAAATACACTTAAACATAATTTTATAAGTACAAAGGGCAAATTAATCTGCTAACTTAAAGGTCAGAGTTGTGGCCCTTTTTCAGTGACCTATATAACTACCACCAAGACATTTATCGATTTTTTTTATTTAATATTTGTAGAAGAAGGGCTGCAATAAAGCGTAACAATACAAACAACAGCTGCTTCAACAGCTACAAGTGCTGTTGCATTGAAAACAATAAACTAGATCTGATGTGTGTCCTTGGAAACATAACCTGAAACTGCGAATACATGAAAAAAAGGAAAACATCCAACACAATGGTTGTTATTCGGAACTTGATTATAACTGGTGTTTGTACTAATGTACATGTGGTACACAATAAAATTACCTCGCACAATGAGGTGATACTTGTTGTCATTCAAATAACAATGACCTCTCATTTTGGTCTATATGCGATTATTCATGTGACCGAATTGCATATAACAGTAAAAGGATGTTTGTACCTAGCCCTTGTTCTGGGAAAACTGTGATTAATACATCTGCTTAATACATGTGCGTAAAGTGTCGTCCCAGATTAGCCTGCGCGGACTGCACATGACGACACTTTACGTCTTAAAGAAATCTTTCGTTTAAAGGAGGTCTTATATAAACGACATCCAGTGAAGGTGATAATTGTCGTACTTGATTATCCTGTACGAACTGCACATGCATTCAGCCCTGTTTGCTCAGTACGGGGCTCTGCTATAATGAATTAATGCATGTTCCGTCAATCCACATGCCGAGTTCCATCAACTCGTTTTGCGTTATCGCAGGGTTCAGAAGGGGACGAACGCAAAGATAGACCGACGGAATGACCGGAAATAAACCTATAGTCCTCTGATGAAACCGTTAGGGGACATATAACATCTATAAAGTCTTAGGTTTAACCTAATGTTCGACTTGACATTGTGTATGTATACTACCAATGTATATTAAACACCTCGAACTCCCGTCTAAGTAGTAAAATTAGATTGCATTATCTCGACTTATAAAATATGAATGCTCTGATTTACTGACAGTACTGGTGTGACGAT
Organism: Dreissena rostriformis; assembly: GCA_007657795.1. Taxonomy (NCBI): domain Eukaryota; kingdom Metazoa; phylum Mollusca; class Bivalvia; order Myida; family Dreissenidae; genus Dreissena; species Dreissena rostriformis. The sequence continues at coordinate 9,084 of VMBQ01002987.1, forward strand.
GCTTTTGAAGAGGATGGATATAAAAGCATCAATTTAAGTTTATCTACATCACCACAATTGTTTATCTTAGTGCTTGTCATTTATCCACATCCTTTATTTAAGATTTGGCATAGCTGCAGTTTACATGGACTTTTAGGCAATCCACAGTTTTTTGTAAAACATTTTTTAGAACAAGAGGCATACTTTTGCAAAGGAGCCATTCATTTTCACATATGGGTACGATAAAAAAATATGTGGGCACGAACAAAATATGCAAAACGGGTTTAATTAATGTTCGTAAAGTGTCGTCATACAGTAGAATGTGTAGTTCGGTCGACATGTGTTGCAGAAACTGATACAGGAAAAAGCCAACTAGTACAGTAGAACTTTTGTGTCAAACATAATAACGTTTTCATGCTTTCATTGGTCGATATTGTGGAAGAATACCCACAGCCACCGCATATCGTAATATGTAACTTGATGTTATAGGATGTCTTACTTTAAAATGGGAATTATTAAGGTACGACGAGACCAATCGCACATGCACATTTTCATATCATAAACAACAAACCTGCACTTTTGAATAGTTACGAATAACGCTTTCGGACACGTTTTTGTCTTCGGACAGACGGACAGACATACATGCAAAAAGCAGGTTAGCAGGAAGACATACAGACAGACGTCCATGGTGATCCCAGTTTACACCCTTTACTTCGTAATAAGCTGAATACCTAGAAATTGAGCCATACTTAAATAATTCCGGAGAGAGGGCATTGTGACAATTCGTTTGATGGTTAACTATGTAAGTGACTTAAGTGTACTGTTTCCACATAAGTCCTTAAATTTTCAGAAAATTTAATGATGTATGCTCCTTATAAAAATAATTTGATGAAAACATAATGTTACTCTGTAAGATGTTACCCGATAAATTATCAATATACAATAAAACAAAAACGTTGAAACATGCAAAAGAGACAACAAAAGATGAGACACATTCGTAATGGGTAGTTAAATCCCTTACATACGTATAACGTCATATGAGGACAGTCCGATAGTCCGACAGACAGCAGAGTAACCCCAATACACCTCCTCTAAAACTTCGTTTGCGGGAATATAACAAAAGCTACCATTCAGACATACTGTGAAGATCAATACTAAGACTCAAAGAGTCTAGTGTATTAAGATCAATACCATGACTTAAAGCGTCTAGTGTATTCAGAGCAATGTCACTCGATCAGGGTCGATCAGACGCTAGTTTCATGCGCCCTGTCTCCACCACGTTGCAATCGAATCAAAATCATTTGCACGACCAAGATATTTGATCATTCCAATGGACATTTCATGGTATTAATTTAAAAGCTTTGTATAACACTGGATAAAATAAAGGAACGGACCTCAATAAAGCATAACAACGACAGCAGCAGCAGCAAGACTTTAGTGATGCGGCATTAAAAAACTTGATAAGATGTGTGTCCTTTAAAACCCTTAAACTGCAAATGAAATGTTAAGAGGGCTACATCGTGTTTTATGGTTAATCATTCCAAATGGGAAGCTTCAGTTGTAGCAGCATAAAAGTAATCGGGGTCATTTACTGTAAAACAATCATTATTCGTGGGGCATTAATTTGTGTTGATTTCGTGGGTCAACGAATTTAACACAAACACATCGGAAAATGACCGTCGCAAACGCAATAATCCACGAATTTATTTTCAGAAAAAAACAAGTCAGTTAATGTCGGCGAATATAATTGATGTTACAGTATTTATGGCAATTGATCAATGGCCAAGCAATCAGACATAAATAAAGTGTAACGCTCATTTGTTGTTAACGCAATCGCCCTTATCATACAGACATTCCAATAAACAAGTATGTTCGAAGCACTAAGAGTATTTTCATGATTGTTTAGCACCAGTGCCAACTTCTATCAAATTTATCGCCTAGTCTCGGTGGAATGCTTTCGTGATAGCAAGGTATTTTAATATCATGAATACAGCATGTGGTCGCTAGAAAAGTTATTGTCGCTACTATTTCACTGAACACTTGTGGTTCAACTATAACGTTTTCTCGCAACACAATGGCTGTTATTCGGAACTCGATTATAACTTATATTTGTACTAATGTAAATGTGGTACACAATAAATTGTCATCAAGCAATGTGGTAATACATTTTGTCATTCAAATTACTATGACCTCATTTTTTCTTAATATGCGATTACTCATGTGATCGAAATGCATATAACAGTAACAAGTTGTATTTGCCTGAAACCTAAAGAGCCGAATAAGGTTTCTTACGCCTCTTTAAATATTTTAATGATCATGAATCGTGAGCAATCTCTGCTTAAGCATTAAAATCATGTTCATCGATCTTTTATGTGATCAAACAATTGTTATATTAGCCAAGATAACTTCCGTTACGTAGTGTGGCTTATCCTGTAAGTGCATAGTAACAAGGTAAAGAGTCACACAGTTAGATTCGTTAAGCTATTTTTTTTTCAAAATGTATGATTCTGGTTGGTCAAAATACTTGACTGATTCCCATAAGACAACACGTCATCTCACTCGAGTGTTGTAAAACGAGTGTAATATGCTAAAATCATCAATCTATTCCTGTATAACGTTAGATACTTAAATACATGAGTAGCGAAAATTGATAACTTAATGTATTGTTTACTGACTAATTTATCCATATTGCTGAATAAGATCCGTATAGCTAAAGCGGGCATTTTTTTTTGCACTAAAACGCAGGTTGCGTCAACAGCAAAACAATAATTGATTTTTTTTTAAATGGATGATTGCCCACTGATCACATCTTCACATTTAACCCTTTGCATGCTGGGAAATGTGTCATCTGCTAAAATGTTGTCTGCTAAATTTCTAAAATTAGCATTTTCTTCGATTTTTTTTCAAAGAATACTATCAGAATAGCAAACAGTTTGGATCCTGATGAGACGCCACGTTCTGTGGCGTCTCATCTGGATCCAAACTGTTTGCAAAGGCCTTCAAAATCCGGTTCCAGCGCTCAAAGGGTTAAAAAGAGCTGCCATTACATTTATGACTCTTTGTGTTCGCCATTTTTTGTAGACTCGGGCAAACAAGAATTCCATTAGAGCAACTGAGAAACTTCAAACAAGCGCCCTTCATTTCACTACACAAATATTGTTCAAGCGATTACCAATGTTTACAAATGCTCAAAGCAGGCAGAACAATTCCGCTCATCGCTTGATCGACAGAAAGCTGTAAAAGAATTATCCCGCTCCATTTCGCCCGTTCTTTCTGTGGGGTATCAAGAAGGAAATCGAACCTTGCCACAGATAATTTATTGGACCGGATATCGTGGTGAAATTCTCTATTTTTATTATTTCCCCATCCCAATTATCGAATTACGACGCCGATAATCAGTTATTTGTGTACTATGATAACGCAGTAAGGTGAACTCTACACAGCAGCTGTAACGATTTCCGGGAACATTTTTTTTCATTTATTCCAACGACGTGCTTTACAAACCATACAAACGATCTCTCTGAAAACAAATGTTGATATTTAAACTTCCACGAAGACCTGTTCCAATAGTTCAAACAGCGCAAACATAGCACTTATTATCTGATCTGAATGGGCGTTAATTGACGAATTCATATAATATCCCATGTGTTCGAGATGCGCTGACTATCGGATTTATTCGGATACGCGTACTCCAGAAAGCACATTATTACGACAAATGTTCGATAATTGAAAGTATTGGCATAAAAATATGTAAATGTACACATTAGTACCTTAGTTGTGAGTGACAACTAAATGAGCCCGTTGCTGGTTGTCTCTTGGGAATTATTTATAGATCAAATGTAGAGATACCAATTTTAGCTCTTGTTATTTTTCAAGGTTAAATTTGATGTGATTTTGTGTGCAACAAAACAAATGGGAACCATTTTCGAACTCAAATAAAGTATAACTAGAATAAATATTCTGAGCAAGTTTCAATGCGATTGGGCGAAGATTGTGACGTGAAGAGAGTCAACTAGTGTGCAATATAGCAAACAGACTTTAACCATTTTGGTTTTATCTCAGGTCAGATAACATTTTAACAAATGTTCTGAGCATGTGGCATGATGATATAATTACAAATGTGACTTTTAGACTGCTAAACAGGTTCAACTGTGGTAATGTTATGAAAACTGGTGTCAATGTTTTTCAACGGAGTGAAACCATTTTCGAATTCGGCCACGATAGCATTAGAACAAATGTTTTGACCGGGTTTTCTGAAGATCTGATTTAATATGTGACTTCTTGAGTGTGTAGAAGCATTTTCTTTTATTTGAATAAGTGACCTAGTTTGTTGTTACCTCACAGAATCAGTCTCAAACTCTGCCGAAATTGTATTATGACAGATTTTCCAGTTTAATGAAGATTGGACTATAAATATGATTTTCAGAATGCAAACAAGGTTTTACTATAGCCATATAAGCTATACCCTCTGACGGACATGTGTTCAATGAACCGGGGCCATTTATGAACTTAGGCGAGATATCATTGAAACAAATGTTCTGACCAAGTTTAATGATGTTTGGATTATACATGTGTCGTTTACAGTGTAAACAAGCTTTTTCTTCAAATTATCTTAGTTTCCTATTAGTTTACCTCATATGACCCAGTTTCAAACTCGGCCGATAATTTATTGGGCCAAATGTTCTGACCGTGTTTCATGAATATCCGACAGTAAATGTGGCCTCTAGAGTATTACCAAGTTAAATGTTGACAACGCACGACGCACGATGAAAGACGGACAAACGCGCAAAATATAATAAGAGACAAACAATAGACCGTTTTACGGAGTCTAGACGCTTATAATGTGAGCATTTGAGTATACCCCCGACGCCGAATATCGTCATATGTAGCATGATCTGATAAAATATCTCAATTTAAAAACGCAGAATTAACAATCTTACAAGGTTTCATAGTACAGGGAACACTGTCCGAAAATGTGAATGTTGTACGTTGTAAAGTGTTAAAGAACACTTTCAGGAACCATGTGTAAACAGACTAAAAAACACAGGCTGGTGATTCCAGTAGTCCCCTTGTTCCAGTTACGGAGAGGAGGTATAATAATATGCTAATAATGCCAGTTTAAGTTGAAAGTGGGACATTTCATAGCATAAGGAACAATGCTAGCAAGTGTAAATTGTAAGGAACAATGCTAGCAAGTGTAAATTGTAAGGAACAATGCTAGCAAGTGTAGATTGTAAGGAACAATGCTAGCAAGTGTAAATTTTGTACGTTGAAAAGTGTAAGGGAACGCCTGAGGACAAATGTATATCTATGGACAGACAAAAAGATCGACGGACTGCCAGACGGACATACGAAATCCATCCTCTTCTTCATAAGAGGGGGTGGGTATAACAAAAAACAAAATACCATGTTATAATTAGTATTAACATCGTAAACCAGTATTAAAGACATTGTAATTGGTTAACAAAATGTACAACAATGACCGTGCTAATTGTCTTACGTGAAACAATAGTGTTTTATGAATTAAATCAATAGCAAAACTCCCGTAAAACTACCATAAATGTACCAGAAGAAACAATGATATATATAAATAAATAATGAAATGGTGCTATAAGAGTGTTAGAAAACTTAACTGTTAGACATATGTAAAAAAGAGTCCGTGAACAGTATGCGCATAAATATGTTAAAACTAGTGAAATGATAAAACGCATCAATAAATAATTAATAAGGGTAAACATCTTCGTACATAAATATAAAAATATCTTACGTTTATTTTAAGAGCAAAAACCATGTCAATTTATAAACAGTGACGTGTGTTAAATAATTAACTAAACGTCAGTGTTTAATGTTAATTGTTCAACATATGAAACTATTACATAAGCATTTTAACAATTTGAATGCATACATAACAACGTTGTAACCTATTTTGGCAATGATCTAAATTGTGTAAAAAAAATAAAAAAATACTGCATCTTGAAAAATAAATAAAAGTGCAATCTTGAAAACAAACAAAAATCGTGCTATCTAGAAAAATTAAAAACTGATTATAACATTAAAAAAAAAAAATATTGTGTTATTTTTAGAAACAAGTGTTGTCCCAAGACAGGGCTCTTCACGGTTCTTCCGTTTTGATTGTATACTTTACTTTTTCTGTAAGTCACCTGATAGAATGATATATTTGATGGTGAATATATGAAAAGCAACAGAGTTGGTTATATGCAAACATAAACTTGTGAATTTAAATTTCTGCATGACACGTGACCATGCCATGCCTCAACTCATTAATTTATTTTAAATTGAAAAACTATGCAAACCCATGCAAGGTATGCATGAAAGCGACTTTCACACAAAGTTCAGCGCAAAACCTGCATCAAAACTCTAGAAAATGAGCGGAAAATGTGTTCCTGTTTTAAGTAACATTGACCTTCACCATGACCTAACTTGCCAAAATGCGATCCCTAACTAAGTCTACATGTTTGCCAAGTGCGCACCAAAAGTTCAGCAAAGCAAAGTAATTTTTTCAGTGTAACATTTTTGTCTATACTTGGTAACACGGACCTTTACTGCTTGTAAGCTGCTTTCGCACGAAAAAAAAAGCAAAATAAGCCCATCTTAATTAAATTTCTTGAAAGCGAGGATGTTGTCTTTTCAACGTTGGGACAAATGTGGCTGGGTCCTTCGAAACGGAAAATGTATAACAAAAGCAGATTTTCTTTATGATCAGCATAATTATAATCTTATTTTCTACTTTGTTATATAACATTAATCACATACTTTGCTACAAATGCTTAATTAAATTATGATTATACTAGGTTTGATTAAAATTGCACTGGGATTATTGACTAAAATACCTGTAACTTGATTTTTTTTTCAAATTTAGTCTTTTTTTAAATAAAGAGGGGAATGTTAAAGATCTAAAGGTGAAAAATATAAACCTTTTGATAATGGATAAGGGGCTGAAAATTGGCTTTAAACATCACTGTAAAGCAATTCGTTTATTTTCTTTTGTTAATATAGAGACACTGACCGTTACCACACAGTGACCTTGTCCTTTCTTGTCCAATTCCTATGTTAAATCAGCGTTTAAGCCACATCTACACAAACTATAATCACATCATCTCCACCCTAGCTGAAGATATTTAAAAGAAACTGTTTTTCTATTTTTAGCAACAATGCCCTTCAACCAATTGGACAAAAGTGTTGAGCTTGCTTTATCCAAGTTAAACCAAGGTTGATCAATGCTAACTTAAGTTATTGATTACAAAACAAATACACTTAAACATAATTTTATACGTACAAAGGAGAAATTAATCTGCTAACTTAAAGGTCAGAGTTGTGGCCCTTTTTCAGTGACCTTATATAACTACCACCAAGACATTTATCGATGTTTTATTTAATAGTTGTAGAAGATATAGAGATATTTAGCCGTTTAATGCAAACGTGTACGTGCATTTATTAAGTACAAAATGGGAATAACAATTTTTCTTAATTACAGGTAAGAATTATAAGTCTTGATTGGTGACCATGCTTAATGACTTTGAATACATATGCTATGTTTAAAATGAATATCGGTAAATGTTAAAGAGTCCTGTGTTTTTTTCATACAAACTTTTCATTAATGTTATCCTGCACTCAATCCTTAAGCTGATCAAATTGTTAATCCTGATGGAAAGCACAGTTGGGTCATGGCCAATTATTGATTATAAAGACCATGAACATAAATAAACAGTGATATTTCGATACCTGGTGTACATAAAGAGATATGCAAAAAGTATGCGCCAACATAAACTTAATTTTTTATAAGTACAAAAAGGTCATAATTCTGCTACTTTTCAAGTCAGAGTTACAGGTTTTGGTCAATGGCCCTAACATGATGATCCTGATAACATGTGTGCAGATTCAATTGGATATCTCGTTCAAACATTAATATGAAGATCTTGCATGTTTACCTTTAAAGGGACCTTTTTACGTTGTAGTAAATTGACAAAATTGAAACAAATTGTTTCAGATTCGCAAATGTTCGTTGTAGTTATGATATTTGTGAGGAAAAAGTAATACTGAACATTGACCATGCTTTAAAATATCCACTATATGCATCTTTTTTGACGAATGAAAAAACCTGACAATTATAAAGCATTGCAACGCGAAACGATTGAATAATTTGGAGAACCCTGTTGTTATTGTGATATTTTGTGACAATTCGAAGATTTCTTATATAAAGTATAAAATACATCACTCACTATATGAGCACGGACTAAGCGTTATACTTTTACTCCAGGGGTCAGTGGTTCGAGCCTAGTTGCGGATTACTTTTTTCTTTCTTTTATTTTATTCTTGTTTTTTTTTACTGGAGCTTTTTAGTTCCAATGTTTACATTTATCAATAGACAGTATTTAATGACAACCTTCAATACACGCCAAAATTTGTGAAAAGGTCCCTTTAACAAAGCATAACGCACAAGCCGAGGCCACCGCCGTCAAATGGGTGAGAAGTATAGCTTGAACTTTTTTATGAATCGTGGAGCTAAAACAAAAACAATGAGTTAACTAGAAAACCAACAGGATTGCATTATCTTAAAACAAATGTTCGACTAGTAAAATAAACATTGCTTTAAGTAGGAACATAAACATTAAATTCAAAACCAGGAAGCAAGGAAACGATTTCATATATTATTACATTGGGAAACATTTGACCAAATATACAAACTTATCTGTGTTTACTAGTAAATCTTATTACAAAATATATGTTTTACCATATCACAAGGTATGTCGCCGTTATATGTAACAATATAGAACAAAAGCAAAGTACTCGAGAAATAAAACATTGCTTTACCTAACTTTACAAAACTGACTTTATGCAATACGACCAAACATTTCGTTTCTCGTCAGAAAATAGTTTTCATTAAATAGAAACCATTAACTTACACAATACGCATTTCGTTAAATTTAATAAAGTAAATCCTTAAACATATTTTTATTAAAAAGAAAGTATTGTAAAAGATTTCACACAAATTGTAAGCAGTAGCAAACTAACAAAAAAACATATTCTGTGACATAAAATATTGGTGATCGTCAACTATTAATTTGGAATTTCTTCACACTGGACGACCTTTACTATGGAGAATGGACCATGCTAGCTTAAAACTCAATCCAGTTGATTAATTAACCCATTTATGCCTTGCGTCTATAAAAAAGGCCTTGGCAAACAGCGTAGAACCAGATGAGACGCCGCATGATGCGGCGTCTCATCAGGGTCTGCGCTGTTTGCTTTAATGAATTTCTGTAAGAAATATTCTTAATATAGAAATAAATATGCTAGACATCCCTAATTTTGGAAATAAATTGATCCAAGTTAGAAGGATGGGAGAGTCCACTAGGCATAAATGGGTAAATCTTCAATAAAACAAGAGGAACCTTTCATTTATTGTCAAACACTCATAACGTGTGAGTCAGTTCAAACACGTGGTTTTATAAAATACTTTATCGGGAAATTGGGAACAGTGTTTCCTGACATGTTCACGTTCCTGGTTAATTATTAAACATAATACATAACTATAATTGTGCGATCCATATATCGCATATGAATTATGGTCAGTGATTACTATTCAAGCGTTAATTATAAAACAACTTAACGTGATGATTCGGATCTTTCTTTCCTGACGTCACATTAGTATTCTCAGCTATTCTAAATTTAAAAAAAATCATACCCGAAGTACTACAAACACGTATTGATATTGGCTTATAAACATCATATTGATGAAAACACCAGTTACATATACATCATATCAAACCAATGTTGCAAAACCCATAAAGTAAACTAAAGTCATTAAATCATCAAAATCACCCTAAATATCACACATAAGCATTTAGACCTTAGTGACGTCACTGACATGATTATTACGTCACAGGTGTCTAGTGCTAAGTATTGACAGCTACTAAATTGTTCGACGCATGTGGACTAGATGTTGGGGATTGGTTAGGAGACGGCTGGTCGGCGTTTAGTGAGTTTGTCGACTTCATTGAGTTGCTGCCACCCCGCACTATGACGTCATTGTGAACGTCATTATGAACGTCATTTGGTTTGCTGCCATCCTGCACTATGACGTCATTTGGTTTTACAATATCTGAAAATATGAAGAGATCATTCGGGTTTACATGTCTGAACACGTGAAAGAAATGAATTGCGTCTTCGGGTTTAACATCATATTTAAGTATATAGTTCATAATTGTGTCGTCATTGGGTTGAACAATATGTGGAAATATAAATACATCTATGACGCTATTCGGGTTTATAATACCTAAAAAAGTAGTGATCTAGATCTATACTTAGACTTCATTCGACTAAGTGTTTTAATACGACATCATTCGATGTATCGCTTTGTGAAAATTAAAACAATCTATCGAGCAATATAGGTGTACGCTTTGCCGAAAAAAAGTGTCTGCTTCTTAATCCTGAACTATACATATATTTTTCTAATAAAACCATACATACGTTTAAGGAAGTTAATATAATTATATAAACAGTTTGACTCATTGCTACTACCCCCCCCCCTCCACCCCATACATCCCCTCCCCCGGTATTCATTAGGCTCAATGAAACGATCCTTCTAGAAACCATCCCATCCTCGTTAACCGATAAGGGAAGTAACCGCTGCAAGGCAGTAGGCTCAATGCAAATAACCACCCATTGATTCCCGATCTCTCCATACACGTCAAATCTGCCAAGTAATACAAAGCCAATTCTGAACCAGTGAAAATGCAATATTCAATATAATGGTGCGCCCAAAATTTCCCAGAATTATAACGTTATAATGCGAATGATATCGATAGTAGAGGTGTGCATAAAAGCGTGATTCATCGCTGATAAATCATACAATTTTGGGCCTGATCCAATTGTATGTTTTGTGCAGATCGCAGTAAATTGTACCTGAGTTGCTGATCCAATTGTATAATGTGGAGCGTCGTGAGAAAACCGGGCAAAATGCATGTGCGTAAAGTGTCATCCCAGATTAGCCTGTGCAGTCCGCACAGGCTAATCAGGGACGACACTTTCCGCCTAAACTGGATTTTCGCCAAGCAGAGACATCATTTAAACAATAAATACCATAAAAGCGGAAATTGTCGTCCCTGATTAGCCTGTGCGAACTGCACAGGCTAACCTGGGATGACAATTTACGCACAAGCATTTTGTCCGGTTTTCTCACGACGCTCCACATATGTATATCCAGATAACAGCTAGCTGTACCACAGTGTGGTTCACAACGCATTTTGGTAATAATTCGGTCAAAAGTAAATTGTGCTTACCGGTTTCAGTGCGAACAGGTACAACACATTTCTTAGTCTACATACGTTACTTTGAAGTATGTCTAGCAATAATCTACTGTTTCTGATACATAATTATTAAGCAGATGCGAAAGTTTCAAATTCAGTCTTGCTTTCACGAGGTGCATACGTTGCAATATTTTATCAAGAAGTACTTGGGTACTAAGAGCCTCCATAACGTTGCCTCGTTCGCCTGTATGATTCACAATTTGTGAGTTGTATCACATAACATTTCATGGGAACATGTGTAGCAGATGGCTGTCAATAATAAAGATTAATTAAATACATCATGGAGCCTGGATCAAGACAGTGATCCGAAACATGATTGAATTATGATCGCGGCCAATGTCCTACTAACCCAGACATGTTCAATATTGGCTAGGGAAAACAGTGGTCAAAATGGACCAAGCTGACCGTATATCACTGTCCTCAGTATGGAATAAAATAGACGACGTGTGTTTAGTATTTGACAAAACATGACATAACAAGTATCGACAAATCATGTTGGCAAATCGTCTGATCAATTCCGTTTACCATAAAATATATACGCCCACAAGCTTTCTCTTTAAGCGGTCATTTTGACCTAGTTTTGACCTAGTTCTTAGCCAAAATGACAGTTTGTAATTTAGTCTGTGTAAAGCTATTAAGTATGAACTATGTGTTGAAGTTTTAAGACTATTTGGCAATAAATGAAGCTTGAAGAGAGTTCAGAAGCCTGTTATGCATTATGTGGATTAGGATTTGAATTTTCCTCACATAGTTCCAACATAGTCAGATATATCATAAACACAAATGTTCTGAAAGTTTTGCATGAAGAATGGACAATAGAAGGTTAACAATCTGTTAAGGGCTTCGGTATAGCCTTATATCGATAAGATAACGAAATAAAAGCACTAAGGCGCTCACCTGAGACCCTTATAACATAAATTGTTTTGAGAATGTAGCGTTCACAATGCTTCAAAATAGGCTTTAAAGAAAAACTGCCCCAACACCTGGCAGTTATGTTTTTAAAACAAACCACGATTATTTTTCAACTCAGCTCTAAAGTCATAAAAACAAATGTGTTTCAGTTGTGATCAAGTTTCACGATCAGTAAATAAATCAATGGGACTTATAGATTAATCCAACGGTTACGAAAGCCACATGAGGTACACTTTTCTGCCTTATGACCGCCATGTTTTTCAGTGGACAGAACCTATATCTCACTCGTCATGAATTATAAGAACAAATCTTCAGAGCAAGTGCCATTAAGATTCCACATACAAATGTGACTTCTAGAATGTTTACAATATGTTTCTTACATTTAACCAAGTAACCTAGTGTTTCACCCCCATGAGACCCCGTATCGAAATTATTTCAGATATTATTGGGACAGCTGTTCTTACCGGGTTTCAGGACGATTTGTCGATTAATGTGGCATGTAAAAAATGTTTACAAGCTTTTCTCTTTAATTTGACTTAGCGAAATTTTTGACCCACATGACCCAGTTTTGAACCCGGCTTATATATCATTGGGACAAAAAGTCTGACCAAGTTTAATGGAGATTGTGCTTAACATATGGTCTCTAAAAAATGAAGACGTTTTTTTTCTTTAACGTGACATATTTTTGATATTGTTTGACTTCACGTGATCCCGTTTCGAACTAGTATAGCGACAAATGTTCTGACCAAGTTTCATGAAGAATGGTCAATAAACGTAGACTATAAAATGTAGAAATCTTTTTTTTCTGAAATGTGGTCAAGGGCCATAGTTTTAAACAAAACGTAAATTAATGTCAAGTTCGGCAAAACTATCTTTATGACAAATGTGTCGTGTTCTGAGAAAACTGGGCAAATTTTTTGTGCGTGAAGTGTCATCGCAGATTAGCCTTTGCAGTCCGCACAGGCTTATCCGGGACGACGCTTTCCGCCAATACTTGATTTTCGCTAAGAAGAGACATCATTTAAACGAAAAATTCAATAAAAGCGGAAATTGTCGTCCCTGATTAGCCTGTGCGGACTGCACAGGCTAATCTGGGATGACAATTTACGCACTAGCATTTTCCCCAGTTTTCTCAGAACACGTCACAAATGGTGTTTACCACATTGCATCAGTATTGGTCAATAAATCAAGTTCCTGTAGTATTCACAAGTTATTTCTTTAATGAAATTTAGTGACCAAGTTTTTTACCCCACTTGACCAAATTTCGACTTCAGCCGAGATGAATGAGACATCTGAACTTTTTTCAAGCGTTTTTTTTTGTTTACCTAGTGACCTAAGATTTGACCCAACGTGACCTACTTTCGAAATCTGACGATATATAATTGGGACAAATGTTCTGATGGATGATTATGAAGATTTGGCAATAATTGTCGTCTCTAGAGTGTTCACAAGGTGCACGGCGGTCGACGAAAGACGGACAAAAGTTGGTCCCAAAAACTCACCACGGAGAGCTAAGAATTGCCCCGCATCCCTATAATGTATGATTACTGTGTTCACAAGCTTTACTGTAATACGACCTCCGGAACTACCGGTAGTTTTTTATCCAAAACAACACAGTTTTAAACACAATTGAGGCTCTATTGGGACAAGTTGTCTGAACATGTTTCATTAAATATTGGGCAATACAAAAATGGTCGCTCGTGTGTTCACAAGGTAAGTGTTGACGCCAGACGGCGATGTTTCAAAGAATCAGCATAATCAGAGATAGTATTAAAGGGGAACACAAATGAACTGGAATGGTAAAAACGCAGACAATACAATTAATGTAACCTGAATGAGAGTTGGCATTGGGTTGCGTTGTGGGAAGTGGAGATGAATTATGTGTGGAATTGACGACGGGACTGGAATTCCCGCCAGCCGGCGTCCGCAAGATGGTAGCCAAGGCTGCCGACGACGGATCTGTTACAAGGGATACAAAGTGTGTAAGCACCTAGAAAATTACAGTTATGTAAGAGATATACTTGTGTGAATATATTTACAATCAATTATAATATAAGAATATAAATGTTCACAAAATAGCAGTATTACATATATAATATATTTAATTAAAGTCTTATGTATAAGCGTGTATATAATATCAACAACATGTATTATTAGTGTATATATTTCTAGTACGCGTAATATTAAAACATACTTATTAAGACTAAACACGATACATAACTATAACGACACTCGAATTTACTATATATTATGTTCAGAGACATTAAAACACACACTTCAATCTCAGAATAACATCATGCAATACGACGGTTTAATTGAACGTGCAAGCAAACAAACACGCACGCATGAACATCACATACGGACATGCGTATTTAAATGCATAAGTCATGCTGTGAAGTCAATACAGATTAAATGTGCAAGTCTGATTTGTTTTAGATATTTTTGTTGTTTTTCTAATTAAATAAGGCCTCTTCACTGAAATCTGTAACACAATGGAATTTTGTACGTTAAATAAATACACTTGATTGCAATATGCAAATTATTTGGTATCTTGCCTTTGTAATTAATAGTTAAATGAACATCATTGAACAATGTTTGAAAAAAAAACACACAAAAAAAACTCCATACATCCAGAATAACACTTATATCAGGTTTGTTAATTTATATTCTAAAATCCGTAATTAACTTTAAATTACTTAAACTTACAGTTTTATATGCGCTTTCAAACTTATATTGTACATCTTTTTGAAACTTCAACTCCCTCATCCATTTAAAAAAAATATTTGTTATGAAACTTAAATTCGTATTTTCGTTATTAAACTTGCATTCCTCAATCCCTTTAAAAATAGATTAAAACAAAACATCATACACTTTGCACAGAATGATCCATCATGTTTATGTGTAACCGGTGGTCATGGACGCAATTATTGTAGATATAATCCAGCATGGTTATATGCCATTATATATACACAATTTAAAGAAATACACAAATACAAATGTGAAACGTCTTGCGCGTTTGTCGTGATTTGATTGGTCGGTTTAAACGATTTAACCGGTTTGAGATTGGTGAACATTTACGCACTATCAATAGCGTGCAAATGATTGGTGAAAACACAACTGTGAATTGAAATTCTTAATTTTGATTCGTTACCTGGTAGCAATGAAGGCCCAAAGGTAGGTATATAATCTGTGGAAGGTAAATATAGAGTTAAATTATGTAACACAAAGTGTTTCTATGGAGATAATGTGATCTTGTAATTATAAACGGATACACAAAAACGATACATATACAAAACTAGGGAAGACGGACGCGATTTGAACCAGTATACATGATCTTAAAAGATCATACAAAACATCTTTTGGTTTATTTATACATGCTTCCTCACAAATGCATCACGGCTTGAAAAGAGTGTTTCCAGATTTTGCCGAGTTAAATTATTTACTTAACAAATCAACAACATAATGATGATTATTTTAAACTCAAACATAAAACCAATACATTTAAAACGAATCTTACAGTCCCTCAAAAATCAGCATCATTTCTTTACTCGATTCTGTACCATGTTTATCATAAGCCCTACTAGCGTCCAATTTAATTAAGGAATGGGGTAATACACATATTACTACAGTAACTAGAATCTAAACACAGACATGAGTTTAGACATGTGTCCGATACACGACAAGTTATGATATACCTTGGTTTGGAAAAGACTTCCTTCCGGTATGAATGAACGGCTTCCCGTCGGCTACAAAACACGTGATAACATCAGTCGACAACCTACATGACACATAACAAACCGTGTGACACAAAGTTGATAACCTTTACACACGTGACAAATAAGGGTATCATTTATTACCACACGTAAAAAAGCTGGATCATTATACACGTGACATAGCTGGCAGCTTTATTAAGATCTTACAAAACACTCTATTATTTGATTAGACCACCGGCCGATTGATACTACTGAACACATAAACACTTGACACGTAGTTAATCACATGAACCTCGTGACTTTTAACTTCTTAAATAAACAATGTGTCACCAATGACAAGAACATTAACGTGTACTGCGACTAATAAACCAAGGGAAATAGTAAATTAATTAAACACGTGAAATCTGATACGCACACGTTATACAAAGATAAAGTGTCAAAGCTGGGCGCGCAAATTATACACAAAACATGGGAACTGTGTATTATATGTATATGTTTATGATTTAAACAAAAGTTACGAGTATTGAGAAGTAGCGTGAAATGATATTTTAAAAAAAGTAACATTGAACACTCATACATATTATGCCATAGCAAATAGATCTACTAACAACATAAGCAGTCCAGAATTTACAACAACCGACATGGGTTATTGTCATCAAAAGAGTACCTTTATATTTAATAAAACAATTATTTAAAACTCATTGAAATTTTGTGTATCTTCCATTAGTAAAAGGATAATTTCAAGCATTGGTTCCTATGATTATTCTTAGTACAATTGTTTAACAAAAGTGTCACTGAACACTGAACATATATTAGCAAGATTTCTTCTTGAACAAACATAGACACTTAGTTTCTATAGAATAAATAAAATGAAAACTGAAATTATGATTACAAACGACGTAGCAATAATAAAGAATATCCGAAGACAAAACCATCAACAACATTAGTGGCTGGGAAAAATAAAGTAAAATGTGCAACAGATGTGAGAGGAATAAAGAAAAAATGTGCGAATGTCATATTTTAGACAAGTACTTTGAACTAAAAGCGAACACGAATATTTGGGGCGACAATACATAAGTGAGAGTCACCTTATTGGCCTGGTAGATCTGACGAGAGAACGGTAAAATTAGAAGATTATCCGTTATATAAGTGTAAACGAAGGTGGAAAGATGACGTGGGTCAGCAAAAATTGATCAGATGTGTAAAGAAAGCAAATCTCATGGATACATGAAAAAAATAATGTTGACGTTGTAGTGGAGAATTACTGTTGCGAATTTGAAGGCAAGAAAATGAATATGTTAACAAACGGCAGTGTGAAAGACAGTCCTTTTGACTTATAAGATATAGCGTTAACAACGGAAAAGATTAAGGAGTTAGTGAATAAGACGGACTGTGTATAGAAAAGTAAAATGAATAAAAGAGAGTGTAACATTTAAGTTAGTTGAATACACATTAAAAGAAAGATACCTTGAAAATGGTAAAATAAACAAACAACAGACAATTTAAAAATAATCTTAAAATAGAGATTTAGTTTAAGGCTACTAATAAACAAATAAATTCTTAGAATCGCGCAATAGTCAAAGAGCTGTTGAACGACAAAGACAGTATGTTTAGAACATAATATCGAACAAAGTTTCAAATACAATGATTATAATAATCATTGTGAAAACGCAGGTCAACATCAGATAGTACCATCGAAAAAGCATTCCAATACAATTTTGATAAGTAACAGTAAAAAATGCAAGTCTGCATCTGATAGTGAAAGTGAAAAGGTGATAAATAGTTTACGGAAGGAAATGATCGCGATAAAAGAGGCATTCACTTTTTTCTAATGAACGTAACATCATTTGAAAAGACAGAGGAAAACATCGAGAAAGATACCAACACAATGTTGGTAAGTAACTGTGATAAAATGCAAGTCCACATCAAGTATTGACAGTGAAAAGAAGATAAAATGTTTAAGGAAACAAATGATGGAAATAAAAAAAAGACATGAACGTTACTTCATGTTGACAAGTTAGAGACACAGAAACACTGCGACAGTTAATAAACTAAAAACGAATTTGGTGCAGAGACACAGAACAACTTCGAGAGTCAAAGAGCTAAAATAAACAATCGGTGCACTGAAAGTCGCTTTTACTGCATAGAAGGTAAATTTGACAACATAATAGTAAGGTTATACCAAAATTGTGCAGAGGTGCAATACCTGATATATTAGGATTACTCTTTGAGAGCAAATGTTTCCCATCATGACCTGAAGTAAGTGTACAATCCAAATATTACAAATAAGTATCAAACTAAACTTCCATTTTTTTACAATTTACAAATATATACTAATGGCGTTCAGTCTTGTAACAGCTATTGTATTACAAAGTTTCGTCAACGACGATTTTCTTAATATTTAAGGTTTTTTATTGTCTTTATTAAGCAAAGTACACAATTTTACTTATTTAACTTAAAACCGTTAGCTTAGCTTAAGTACATTTTTTATTAATTTTTAATCTTTATCACGTTTTTACCAATATGTTATTAAGTTTAGGAAAAGCTTCATCCGATGTGCTTGGTTAACTTATTCTCTAAATTAAGGCGCTTTAACATTTCACAAAACATACATACATACATGATTTAGGTAAATGTCATATTAAATGTTGATTGGACTAATGCATGTTGACGATCTCGTTGCTTAAAGCCTGTTTAAAATTGATAACGATTTTGACTATGCGACTGTCTAGCACATTAAATATATTTTTTGTCCAAAGGGAAAACACAGAATCTACCAGCTGCTTTTGATTTCAGTGGTAATGATACCCCCTGGTTTCGAACCCTTATTTCAAATGGATGTAGCAATTTCCTAGCATCACGTAATGGTAAAGACATTAATCAAAAATGTATATTTTCAAACAATAGTCACTCTTTCAGGACACAATACAATACATGATTCCTCTTTAGAGATGTTCTCGTATCTCTTCGAAGCATCCACAGCCAAGGCTTGTTTTCAGTTGTACATTAATGTCATCAGTCACTATGTTTAGTTGTACATAAATGTCATCAGTTACTATGTTTACATGTTGTCTAACATACGTTCAAATATTGGTATGTCCTGTCAAAACAGGGACAGTGACTGTATCCGACAAATTTGTAATTACACCTTGTACTTATTATAAACTTTTACTCGTTATATTAAACCAAAACGCATACTTAATAAACATCCCTTCGCAAATAGCTTCGGTGACGCAATCCTAGGGCTCTATTGATTTCTCTAGTTGACAACCGCCTTCGACCGACAATTAACCATATCGCCCTTTGTTCGTCCCTTTTTTTCTGATAGATGATCACAACGCGGTCCAACGGTAAATACCAAATTACAACAAATATTGAAAAAAGCTCTTAAAAAATTATAGTTTATTACAACAATCATTAACAGGAGTCGATCTCTATAAAGACCTTTGGAAATACATTGAGAATTACTTTACCCAACTACACAAACAAGTCTTACAAAAGATAAGACAGGAAAACCATACAACAGTATTCGGACTTAGCCGTTCGGACAATATGCCCCTTGTATAAATATTACCTAACAGACGTAGTGCCCCTAACTGCACGTTTTTATTGGAAAGTCACAAACCATTCTAACAGAAGTTATAACTAGGGGAAACAAAGTGCAGAACTCGGATATAGCCGTTCGAAAAGTATCACCTTCGTATTTTGACTGCCTCGACTGTGTGGCCCTTCTCGGCGGTCAAGCTTGGATATTCATTTCTTTTAATTAAATTCATTTAATTAACTAGCGAAATAGCCAAATGAGGAAAAAAATGTTAAACAAATGAATAAAGGAAATCCAAAGAGAAACCATGAATATGTTTATGATTGTTTTTATTTTTGGCAAGGGACAAACAGTTACCGGGCAGGACAAGACACATCACCAGAAAACATTGAACTTGAAAGTCGCCATAAAATCGATAACCAAAAACTCACGAAGGGGCTATTGTCCGGTAGGCTGATGTCCTGGAATCGCAAGGGATAATGTTTATTACTGACCCTGGATTTCTGTGACTCTTAAAGGCGTACCAGGGTTGGCCGTAATTTCCACAAGTCTGGGATTGCTTTTGCCGATCTCTGACTGTGGTTTGCTGCGCTGAGGGACGGTCCCGGGGGGGTCGTCCGCATGATTCATCGTCAACATTGGTATGCTTTCCTCCCCAGCCCTTCCTAGCAAGGGCAAATAGTTTGTCCCGTTAAGATAATTACATGGACGTTTAACGGTTACACTGAAAGGGTCATGTTGTTTGTTTGTGTTTTTAACGTTCCGATACTTATATAAAGTTGGGTGATTGTTTGTTTCTAACGTAAACAAACCTTACTGCATGTAGTGGATGTAAGGACAGTATGAACTATGCGTTGACGAACCAGAAAAAAAAACACTTAGAACTAAGCGTCAAAAGGCGTATGTGGCCAGCCAAATACGATAGTTATCTAAATATTACTTACATGATATTTGAAAAATAAGAATTCACACTCTATTTTGGCGGAATATCCTTGCTTTTTGATATTGTTTATTATAAAAACGAGTAATCTGATGTTAGAAGTGTCCGTATTTACGTATAAGTAACCTTTTTATATCTGTTCTTCTCGAACAAGTTGGAATGACATTAAAGAGGAGAACTTCCGATATCGATTACTGCGACTAAGTTCTATCTTGGCAAGCTATTGCATCATGACATTTTGACGGTACATTATCTTGATATAAGATCCATATACATTTAGGCAAACGGTATGAATAACAAACATGAACATGTATATGAACAGCTGGATTTTTCATTATAGGTTTGCCAGATAACAAAGTGCATTTACAAGGAATAAACACAGTTATGACATTTATATTTCTGTAACATACTGAAATTAAGTAATGAAATAGAGAAAAATGTGTGAATTTGTTGCTAAAACATTTGAACTTTGTTTAATGTATATAGTATATAAGATAGTGAATGTAATTTTTCGTAAAAGTAAATTCAAAAGAAATGTACAAGTGCATAGCAGTCATCGTATAGACTATGCTTAATGTATTTGTTATCAAATGTGCAGATGAAAGAGTGAACGTGATTACATTCCAGAAACCATAAATGAAATATAATCTTGACATGAGATCTGCGTGAACGAATAATTCAGAAATGACGTGAGCAGGTAAGCGATCAAAGTTAGATTTCTCCCCGAACACACAGCGCATGCGCAAACCATAACTTGCGAATATTAATGGACAATTATAAGTTGTCGATATTCAAATAATTATTTTGCGATTGCTTTGTTATAAATTAAATTTTAATTGTATCTTTATCATATTGGAAACATCTTCCGCGAAGAGATTTGACTAGCTTCGACGTTGTTTCTTATAAAAATTACTGTTAACCCATATAGGAGATAACCGCTGGAAGGCCGTCGCAATATACCTTTAACGGTCCCATGCGGTGATCTCCCCTGCTTACCTAAAATATGACTAGGGAAATCACTTTCGTTTTTTTTATACAGAAAGTGCATTTGGTACTCATTTTCGAACCAACTAAATGATTGCAAGAGAGTGCATAAGCGTGTGTGGTCGGGGAGAAATAAAGCCAAATCTACCCATCAATTATGTATAATAGTACTGATAAAAACTTCCTGCGAAGAAAGAAACGCATGGTTATATTTGAATCAAAGCAAATGATATAAGCATAATTTTCTCCAAATAAAAAGTTCAAAACCTTATGATCTTTCATTTGCCTGTTTATCATCACCATAATTATCATCATATTATTAACAATTATGTTTGTAAAATGTGTATTTCCCCCGACTTAAAGAAAGTCATCCTTGTGACCTTAAACTTTTATCTCTGGATTTCAAAATCACAACGGGGCATTCTTCCTTAAGACTGATCAGCAATTAATTTTCATGTTGTAAGTTCATCTGATCTCGATGTTTGACCAGTTGACCTCAATATCGGCGTCGTTCTTTCCTTCCAAGTAACCAGGTAAGCAGTCAAGATGATCAGAGGTTAACGCGTTCTCTGGATAGTGTGCGGAAATCAATGTTATTGTACAAGCCCCTTTGACCTGATGACCTGAAACTAAGTACATGTCTTCCTTTCCACCAAAAAACCCATCTTCAGTTAATCATCAACATCATAAAAACAAGATGTTTTTTTCAGTAAACGCAAATGTTCCCGGTGGAAGCTTTGTTAATATTTTTACATTTGAATAAGTGTTAGTCCAAAAATAAGTCAATCTAAAGGTAAACACGAGGTCAGGTGATAAGAGCGTTTCTGAGTGTTTAATTGATGCAAGCGAACGGTCAATTTGGATTAACTCAGAATGTAGTTATTCTGAATTATTTTAGTCCAAATAGACCTTTTTTTAGTCCAAAAAAGGTCAATGTCCATGTCAAAATGAGGTCAGGTGATGTGGGTGTATTGGGATTGTTCATAGATAACATCAACGCAAGTATCAACATTTTATAGCAAGATGTATTGGTGTTAGACGCAACGCGTTATTTTTTGGTTTAGTGAGACTTTGGACGTGCTGAAGAAGTCCAAGTCCAAAATGAGTCCAATGTAAAGCTCAGAATGAGATCATGTGCTGCGATGTCTTAATAGGACTAAAGACATTTGTAGCAAGCGGCATTGATGTTATACGAGACGCTTCATTTCGGTTTACAAAGAATTTGGACCTTATGCATTATTCAAAAAGTATGTATAATTATGCTAAAACGAGGTCAGGTGATATGGGTGTGTTGGAAAGCTTTGTAGGAAAAAAAATATGATTATTATCTGAAACGTGTCTGTTTGGGTTAAACTCGTTAAGACGGACAAACGAACAAACGAACAGACATGCCAAACAATATATGCCTCTGGGCTGGCATCAGTGGATGCTGGTGGTGGCTTAAAAATACCAGCATTATCATAAATTATGTGGTAATTATCTGTAATCAAACTTATGTGATTCATCAACAAAGGCAGCAGAAGCAGCAGAAATAGTCGTACTAGAAATAACTCGAGGAAAACAAAGTCAAGAACATCATTAAAAGTTAACACATACACATTATCAAAATGGACACTTATCAATGAAGAGCTCATATGCGAATATACATGTAAATAACATGAGTATATTTATACCTATTAGACCCAAAAAGCCACAATTACCAAAATAGACAAAACGTGTGTGAAATATATGTTTCTGCGTCACCAGAACTTGAAGCAGTCAAAGTGAGAGAAAATGCAACTCGCTCTGGGAAAACCGTGCTTATGGCATGTGTGTAAAGTTTCGTTTCAGAATAGCCTGTGCAGTCCGCACAGGCTAATCAGAGACAACACGTTACGCCTACACTGGATTTTCGTCTAGAAGAGACCTCCTTTAAACCATAAGAGCGGAAAGTGTCGTCCCTTATAAGCCTGTGTGGACTGCACAAGCTAATTTGGGCCAAAACGCACATACATTAAGCCCCTCTTTACCAGAGCGAGGCTCATATGTGTCTGCGTCTTGAAGCAGAAAAAGTGAGTGCAAATACAACGACGTACCGACTGCCGAGGGATAATGCAAGTCCCCTACGTAAACAAGAAAAAAACCGTGGCCTTAAAACGAAGACCATAAAAGCATCATTTCTGAACCAGAAACCAACAACCGATGTCTTGGCCTAACAATAAATAACGTGTTATGTTAAAACATTAAACTCAATGAATGTAAGCGTTGGCGCTCTTTTTAAATTCTATACTAGAATATTAATTACAAACTGTGTACATGGGCGCAGTTGAAGTGTTGTTGATTCAATTAGTACGAGCCATACCATTTCGCTTAAAAATGTAACTTACCTTTCAAAAGTATGTTTTTTGTAACAAATGTTATTTGTATACAAATATACGTGCATAAATTGAATATAAAAATATGTATGGTACGGGCGTCTACCAATGTACATATCATGTAAAATTGTATTAGAATCGGAACACAATTGATAGGGTGAACTTTGACGAAAGTGCACACAATTCGCGGAAGAGGCCTTATTTAACATGAATATGAAAGTTTGGTTTACTAATAAATTGTATTGATGCATATACAATTAGAAACTAATAAAGGGTAATTATATTAATTGTTGCAAACACTATTTTGTTACATGTGTATATTTTTTAAATAATATTGCAATAATCATTTATCAATATTTCACAGCAAACCACAGCATACAATATTTATTTAAATTGCAAACACACATACATGTATAATGTTTAATATTGATTAAATTCATGGCACTTTTAAGTATACCAATTATAAAATGCAACATGGGAGATAACATATGGGCCCATTCTTAATGAGGTGTTTATATAATCTGCAATCTCAGGCATTCAACACATATATGTGGCGTGTTCTGAGAAAACTGGGCAAAATGCTTGTGCGTAACGTGTCATCCCAGATTAGCNAGCATTTTGCCCAGTTTTCTCAGAACACGCCACATATAGCATATATTATACATGAGTGATAGGTCATACCGATACTCTTTGCATGCACATTCCCGCACACACAGTTATAATTCACCCGTCATCCATAGTTTTATATTTGTTTGTATTAAGTTTTATCACAGTTAAATAATTGTTTTACAAGAACGAATTAAAAGGATATCAGATTTATGTTTGTCTGCACAAAACACACAATTATTATATCAAAATTAAGATATTGCATGAAAAAATACGTATTTAAATCATTTAACGAGAATAAAAATCCCTATTAAATATAATCCCTGATCAACATATACATTTTGTTAATAAAAAGATGACCAAAACAGATTGTTTACTAATTTATAAAATATTATATTGAGTTTGAAAAATGAATTTAGCCTTTAATTGGTAAGAAAAAGAATCACTAAATTAAACATATATCGACTTACAGATGAATATTTTAATGAATCAACCCCATCCTACCCGGGCGTGCTCCATTCTCGATACTATCATACACTGAGCCGCGAATTGGGAAAACTGGGCTTAATGCATGTGCGTAAAGTTTAGTCCTAGATTAGCCTGTGCAGTCCACACGAGCTTATCTGGGACAACACTTTCCGCCTAAACTGGATTTTCGCTAAGAAGAGAATTCCTTTAAACAAAAAAATATTATTAAAGCAGAAAGTGTCGACCCTGATTAGCCTGTGCGGACTGTGCATGCTGGTCTAGGACGACACTTTACGCACATGCATTAAGCCACGTTTTACCAGAACGAGGCTCAACTGATTTTGATTTATGTTCGTTCAATCGCACACTGAGCCCTCCTAGACAATGCAACCAACAATCAAGCTGGGAATAACGGCAAACTACTTGAAGCCAATGTCCTGTATCGGTCAAATGAAGGCGCACCGAAACGCCCCCGCGTTATTAAACATACCCCCCACATTTACCTAATCCCCATTTGCACCAGTAAAATTGCAACCCTTTCTAATAAATGCGTGACAGTATACAGGAAATTGAATTCGAGCGTCAATCAATGGTTAGTATATATGCATATATTTACTGTTTAGTATATAATTCATCAATTCTCCAAAGCCAGAAGGACTTATCGGCAGTCTTTACATGCATGCTGATATTACATTGTGGTTTTCAAAGGATAATATCAGCCCGTGAAAACCAAAAACGGATATCAAGCCTTAGTTGCCCATATGCTGATAGGGCATTATGGCTTTCAATACTGTGTCTAAGCAAACCCATGCTATTTTCCATGGAATACCATAACGTTATTGATGACGTCATGTTTTCATGCGCACTGCATCATAACTTACTACAAAATGGTAGCATTTCTTGTAAAGCTCCTCCCATTGCTAATAATCAATGAACCAGAAATGAATGTTATTTAATCAGCTTTTCAATTGAGTTATATGCTTTGCACATTTTACAAAAAAAATAATCAAAGGCTCTACATGTCTATTTATATACAATGTAATATAGAACCATTAAAAAATGTTTTAATTTAGGCGTATGTATGATTTTAAAACCTAAATGAAATGTCTTCCATCAGTCATATTAGCTAATAAAATAAGTAAATCAGACAACCGGACAAACCAAAATGTCCGAAAAGAAATGTCCGAAAATATAGATGAAACACCGGAAGGACGGTAAAACTAAATTAAAATTTAAATTAAAAAACAATAGCACATATGGTAATGCTTAAAACGTTCGTGATAAAGATTGATTTTATAAAAAAAAAATTCAAACATGGAAAAAAATTGACACGGCGATTAAATGGAAACTAGAGAGAAGAAAGTGAACCGGGTTTGAAACTACAGGTGGTGAGACAAATGTTTCTAATATGGGATGCGTGCGTGCGTGCGCACGATAAAGTTTTTACTTTACGATGATACCTTTAAACAATTATGATACAATAACTTCGAAAAGCTCACATATAGAATATGCATATTTTTGTGTAGCTATTTATGTTATTAGTGATATTAATTCAATATAATAATAATCGTTGTGTAAAAATCAAACATTAAACTCGTGTTAAGTCAGTCTGTCATGCTTTACTTACCAATGCGTCCAATTTTAACGTCCAGTGCCCCTGGGTGAGGCGAATGTTTTATTGCGTTCATGCGTCGGTTCGCCGGACCCGTCCCCCCGGGCACTCCGACCCCCTTGGGTCCCTTAGGCCCCCGAGGCGCCTCCACGGGTAGAACCCTTCGTCGCTTTTTCGGCAACTTTGATCTGGCTTGAGTATGTGAGTAGAAGAGAGCGAAGTTACTGACGATGACCGGAACTGGTAGAGCGATTGTGAGCACGCCGGTCAAAGCGCAGAGGGATCCCACAAACATCCCTACGTAAGTTTTCGGAACCATATCTCCGTAGCCGATGGTAGTCATGGTAACGATTGCCCACCATAGTCCGACGGGAATACTCTCAAAGTCGTTTGTTGGATTGTGTTGTATTCGCTCCGCATAGAATATCAGTGCAGCGAATACTACGATACCTAACACTAAGAAGAATATTAACAGCACGAGCTCCTTCGCGCTAGCTTTAAAAGTGTGGATTAGGATTTTGAGACCCGAGAAATGCCGGGTGAGCTTATACAGTCGCATGATACGAATGATGCTAAAGAATTCTAAAATATCACTCTCTTGCTTAAGATGCGTGAGGAGAAAATCGAGATAAAATGACATCGTGGCGACGAGGTCGATTATATTCACAGGCGTCTTTAAGAAGTCTAGCTTTCCAGGCGCCACCACAAAACGTATAATAATTTCGAACGTGAACCACGCGTTACTGACGCACTCTATATAAAAGAAGGACTCATGCGGTTCCGTTTTGCTCTTTTCCAGTCGCCACGTGATGTCGCCACGCGTGAAGTTGGTCGTCACGTTGCTGAGAACGGGAACGCGCATGTCTGGATGTGTCTTGAGACAGAACGACAGGATGGAGATAATGATGAAAAATACGGAAACTACGGCTATCACCTGAAAACAGATACATTTATCACTAGATATTACTTCAAACCGCCGCTATCACCTGCAAAAAGGGATACAATGAGCCTTATTTTGTGAAAAGGGTCTTCATGCATGAGCGGTAATTGTCGTCCCAGATTAGCCTGTGCAGTCCTCTTCTTTTAATCAGGAACGAAACTTTTCGCTCAGACTGGATTTTCGTTAGCACAAGACCTCATTTAAACGTAAAATACAATAAAAGCTGAAAGTGTCGGCCCTGTGTTCTGCACAGGCTAACCTTGGACGACAAATTACGCACATACATTGAGCCCCCGTTTTTCCAGAGGGGGGCTTATATGGATTATTATTTAGGGGCTTAACGTCAGAAAGGTTTCATCTATAATTTAAAATAATGGTGTTTCTTATGTTTTGAGAAAACCCTACGATAATTATGTATCTGCGCATGTTTCAGTAACCGTTTGACACAAATGCTACATTGCAGTACATGAAATAAACTATATTACGTTGAACATATTTCAAAGAGTTTTATTTTAAGTTTTTCATAATATGCGAAAGGTTGCACAGACCTTTGTTATAATACACTGTTTAGCTTTTCCATTTTAAGAAAAGCTGGCATATGTAGATAATAGTTAACACAATTAGTTTAATTCTCAACTTTAACATCCAAAAGGCAGTACGTTTGTGTTAGTAAAATACAAAGTGTTTGAATGGTAACAAGTGCTTGTTACTTTCATGATAATTTTGCACCATAACCAAAAGATTGTGTGACGCTAAATGTTCGTTTTTTTTTTGTTTTTTTTTATGTATCTATGGCGTAAACTCAATGACTTGGCACCATATAAAACAACATGGCAACCTTTTTATGCGTTAATGTTAACATGTGGTTCTGACGTTGTATCATGTTGTCAAGCATCGTTAACGTCAGAAGCATTAAGCAGAACAAATTCTACACACAAACATCAAACGTCGGGAGAACGTGGGTCCATTACCGGTTTCGCCCCATACGAAATCCTAAGCTAATACCCCTGGCTATTTGTGTCGAGATATTAAACCCTAAGCTAGGTTCGCTGAATACCCCTGGCTATTTTTGTCGATATACGAAATCCTAAGCTAGGTTCGCTGAATATCCCTAGCTATTTTTGTCGATATACGAAATCCTAAGCTAGGTTCGCTGAATACCCCTGGCTATTTTTGTCGAGATATTAAACCCCGAGCTACGTTTGCTGAATACCCCTTGATTTTTTGTCGAAATAATAAACTCTAAGCTACGTTTGATAAATAGCCCTTGCTATTTGTGGCGACATACTTAACCATAAGCTACGTTTGCTGAATACCTCTTGCTATTTTTTTCGATATATTAAATCCTAAGCTACTCTTGCTTAATACCCCTTGCTATTTTTGTCGATTTATTGAACCCTAACCTACGCTTGCTGAATACCCCTTGCTATTTGTGTTGATATATTAAACACTAAGTTACGGTTGCTTAATACCCCTTGCTATTTTGTCGATATATTTAACCCTAAGCTACGCTTGCTGAATACCCCTTGTTATTTTTGTCGATATATTAAACCCTACGCTACGCTTGCTGAATACCCCTTGCTATTTGTGTCGATATATTAAACCAGAAGCTACGTTTGCTGAATACCCCTTGCTATTTTTGTAGATATACTAAACCCTAAGCTACGCTTGCGGAATTCCCCTTGATATTTGTGTCGATATAATTAACCATAAGCTACGTTTGCTGAATACCTCTTGCTATTTTTTTTCGATATATTAAATCCTTAGCTAAGCTTGCTTAATACCCCTTGCTATTTTTGTCGATTTATTGAGCCCTAAGCTACGATTGCTGAATACCCCTTGCTATTTGTGTTGATATATTAAACACTAAGTTACGGTTGCTTAATACCCCTTGCTATTTTGTCGATATATTAAACCCCAAGCTAGGCTTTCTGAATACCCCTTGCTATTTGTGTCGATGTATTAAATCCTACGCTACGCTTGCTGAATACCCCTTGCTATTTGTGTCGATATATTAAACCCTAAGCTACGTTTGCTGAATACCCCTTGCTATTTTTGTCGATATACTAAACCCTAAGCTACGCTTGCGGAATTCCCTTTGCTATTTGTGTCGATATATTAAACCCTAAGCTACGTTTGCTGAATACCCCTTGCTTTTTTGTCGATATACTTAACCCTAAGCTACGCTTGCTGAATACCCCTTGCTATTTTTGTGTAAATACTAAACCCTAAGCTACGCTTGCTGAATACCCTAACTTTTGTGTGTAGATATTAAATCCTGAGCTACCTTACCTGAATATATCTGGTTATTTTGGTCGAAAGAAGATTGATTGTAAGCCCCTCAAAAATAGTTGATGAAGTTGAGTCATAGTGAGTGAGTTAACACACGCGGGGGTGTTTTTTTCCGTCTGCCCGGGTGTCTGTCCGCCAAAAAGAGTGTGTGTATGATAAATCGTTACCGCTTTTAAAATAAACATTTGTTTGATGTATGGCGATACACAAAATTGCAATGCTTTATTAAATAAAACTTTGTAAAAAAATTATTTGTATAAAACCTTGGCGCGAAACGCACACGCAACAAAACTAGCTTCTACTACAATTTTGACATTTCGACAAAAGTTTTCTGCATTTTTACATTCCCCTCCAATCGCTCCACCATCCCTCGCAAAAATTACCCGGGATGCCAATACTCTGACTCGGTTCAGTTCCATCATGAAAAGCCATCCGCAATTTGAATAAATGTCTTGCTGCCAACCTATTTTCGGAATTTGGAATGAGTTCAGACCACATGCCTGTACTCCAAGAATCGAAATATGATATTCTTTTTCCGATTTACAATGCATCTCTTGTCTATGCTGTTTTATTTCGCTAAGTTGCAGCACAGTCGTACGATTCTTTATTTCTGAATTGAGCCAAAGTCATGATTGCAACAAGTCTGGGACTTTTGATTCATTATGTTGAGCCAAAGTCATTATGTTAACAAGTATAAGAATATATATTCGGTACAGCATGTAATAACCGTAATAATTCTTTAATGTATAATCTTAATAGATAATATTTTAATATCGCTTTGGGAAAACGTTGTTTAATGCATATACGATAATTGTCGTCCCAGATTAACCCATGCGGTCCGCAAGGACGACACATTCCGTTTTTATTTATGTTTCGCTTCAACGATAATTTTCTTAACAAAAATCCTGTTTAAGCGGAAAGTGTCGTTCTTGATTAGACTTTGCGGACGACTGCATTTTTAAATATAAGTATGTAATTTATTGGATTATCCAGTAATCACACATTGTTGACACATTTAAAATACTTATATTGTTGCAACATACGTTATATTCCCGATTTAGCTGGAAGTAGTCACTTTCCTAACGCAATTACTCAATATAATACGTCGCAATACATTATACACATACGCGAAGCTATAAATAAATGTAAATGTAAGTCAAATTATCGTTACGGAATTGTTCCCCACAAATATCAGAAAAGGCGATACAAACGATCAATCACATCAAAGTATGAAATGTAGTTCTGTTCTATATATCTACACATCATTGTAAGATTGACGATGGAAGTAATTGGTGTCTCCATGGTGACCGAGATAAATGGTTTACACCAATAGCTAAGCAATGGGAAGAGATGGAGATGTCTTTCCGTTTTGGTATGAAAATAAAATTCCGAAACACGAGTTCATTTGTAGTATATGTGGAAAGTTCAGATTTCGGACATAATGGCGGAAGAATGTTCGATGACCTACTTTCTACCGAACCCTAGCAAAAACTTGGCTGAATATTCCACACAGGCTTATCAGGGACGACAAACTGGACTTTGTTCAAAAGACACTTCCTTTAAACGTAAAATGCCAAAAAGGTGGAAAGTATCGTCCAAGATTAATCTGTTCGGAAAGCACAAGCTCGTCCGGGACGACACTTCATGCACATGCATTTAGTCTAGTTTAACCAGAATGAGGCTGATGTTTCTCTGATTGCAACATGAGAATAAAGGAACCTTCTGTCTCATTCATTACATACTGCATGACTGTGTGTAACACATTTTCATGGACTCCATTTATTATTTATAAACTCGCAACCTGTTTCGCTCTTAAAATCGATTGACATAAAAACACATCATAAATATAAGCTCTGTAAGTTGAGATGAACAAATCTAGAAATGACATGTGATCCGTGCTTTAATTGGTTAAAAATAGCACGTGAGCATGTCATATTTTCGATTAATATTTTATCCCATTGAAATCTCACCACATTAGGGTAATTTAATGTATATTCATACGAAACTGTTGTTGCAATAATCAACGTTTGATTTTCATATCAATGCCCTGGTATTGCGGAATCTTGGTATCCATACTGGCAACTGTACGAGCATTTGAAGCAACCAATTTGGTATTGCCTCATAAATGATGCAGCTTTGGTGGAGGCCTTATGCGCCAATAGGCACGAAGAGGATTAAGTAAGTCATAAATGATGCAGTTACAATCCGGACACACGCAACTACCCACGCATGTACGGCCAGATCAAATGTGTAATTACATGTATAGTTTCACCTACTTAAAGGCGTCAAGCCCATGCATGTTCTAAATAAGCACATACATTGAATAAATGTCCCCCGACGAATACATTTTGTTTATTGATGGGTGCAGATATATGAACAGGAAATTAACTGTTAAATTTCAATGTATAGGGTTAGGATGTGTTTGCATTGCAATTCTCCTCATTGATATATATATACATTTATGAAGTTTCATCTTAAAATCTGTAAAGTATCTGACATAAATCCCCGAAAAGTTACGTCATACCAAAACTACAAAGGGCAATAACTATTATTTACGAACGTGTTGTGTTATGGTTCTTGTGCATGGCACTTTTCCTAATTGAAATATGTACGCCCATGAAGTTACATGTTGCAATCTTGTATATTATCTGGGATATAGCCCTAAAAAAATACATTATACAAAAACAACAAAGGGCAATGACTCTTACGTATGAAAGTCTATGGTTATGGTTTATGTTCATGACACTTTTCCTCATTGATGAATTTAAACCCATGAATTTTCATGTTGAAATCTTATATAGTTTCCTAGATAAAGCCCAGAAACGTTTGTGGCGGACATCAAAAAAAAAGGAACTAATCCTTATTTGATAACGTGCAGGGTTATGGTTCTTGTGAATGGCACTTCTCCTCATTGATATCTAAACACCCGTGAAGTTTTTTTTGAAATCTTATAGAACTTCTGAAATATAGACCTGAAAAGTTCATGAGAGACTGACGGACGGACAACGCCAAAACTAAATCCGTGCGCCTTCGGCGTTGGATACTAAAATTCACATTCTGCTTTACAGCAAGTTTAATCATCATGAGAATCTTCGTTCTCTCAACTACGCTTTGCTTATTGAGTATATAATATTGTAAAAGAGGAATGTATAACATGGTATCGACGAAATAGTTGTACATACCTTGGCATAGTTTGAAGAATATGGCTCATCGAATAGAGCCCATATCTTAGGTTTAATTCGCTGCCAGAAATTCAGATCGCCCGTCCTGTACTGATCGTCCCAGCCAAATCTTTTCATAATATCATCGTCCGTTGGTTTATCGGTATCAAGGTCAAGACGGTCAAGAATAGCCAGAACGTCCTGTGTGTCTCGATGCGTCGTATAGGTCATCCAGCAACAAGGTTCGACCTGGTTCGAGTCCAGGCCCCAAAATTCGAGCTCCTCCTCGAAAAGCGGACCGCAAACGTCGGTCGGATAGTGGAGCTTACCAGATCTATAATAGTTCAAG
The DNA here is from genome assembly GCA_007657795.1 of Dreissena rostriformis. Taxonomy (NCBI): domain Eukaryota; kingdom Metazoa; phylum Mollusca; class Bivalvia; order Myida; family Dreissenidae; genus Dreissena; species Dreissena rostriformis. The sequence goes on from VMBQ01002987.1 coordinate 42,268, forward strand.
ATCTGCGCAAAAACGCCCGGATGCCTGTCAAAGAAGTATTCGTTAAGTACCGGGTCATAGTTCGCGAGCGCTTCCGTTAGGCGCGACAGACGCGTCGCCGGGATTTTCTTCAACGTCGCTTTGTACGTCTCATGGCGTATCCCGCCAACGTTAATTATGACGCGGTTATCGGCGTCTTGATTGTTACTCATGATGTGCATTTCGCCCCTGAACGCATTGAAAACTGGAAGTGGGCATTTGGGTGATTTAAATTACCATAACTATAAAAGACACATTGATTACACTATTTTCATCTTTTAAGTATTCCGTCTCCACGTTACGCTGATATAAAGATATCTCATACACATCGGTTTAACTTTATTCAGAAAGTTTTATGTTTTTTCTTGTAGAATTGATTATGTCGTTGTTATAAAAACTACATCGCGTGTGACTTGCTATTTCCGACGTCTTGACACGTCAATAAGAAACTCTGGTATAATCCTCTTTTGATGACGTCACTTCCTTCAACACAAAACAGCCAGTTTAAACTTCGGGTGTAGATAAAGAGATCTAAAACACACATGGGCTCCTTAAGGCCACCTCCGCGTCGATGCTTTTTTTCAGTATTCCATTTCAATCACCGTAATTATCTCCAAATAGTGTAAACACATATTCCGCTGTTACTGAAATCGGCTACATAAACGTTAACACTTTGCGCAATATATTAGCCTTTAATAACTAACATTTATTCTTCGTGTTGTCGTTGAAGATGCTTTTGCTACTTCTGGTATAAAGTTATGTCGTAATTTAAATCGGCTATTTAAAACTAAAAAACAGAGATCACGTTTTGTTTAAAACTCTATTTCACAATAATCCAGAATATGTTAAGTCGTTGTTTGACGTCAAGTTTGACGTTAAAAAATGTGTGACGTCTGACAACTGGTGACGTCTCCAACCAGGGCTCGTCTCTTCAATGCAGAACCTGCAAGTTAAAAAAGGAAAACTTTAAAACTTAATACAAGAGCTTTTCAGAGGACAGCACGCTCAACGTTTCTTCTCAATCCAACTTTGACATTGACTGTTGACCTTGACCCAATACGCCCAATATAAAAACAGAACTGACTTTGTTTTTAAATGTACATACGCTTTCCTCAATTCCTACTAGCTCAAAACCATTCTACTCCACGAATGAACAAGAGATGTGTTTGTCAGAAACACAATGCCCCCTACTGCGCCGCTTTGAAAAATATTTATTGACCTTTGACCTTGAATGATGACCTTGCCCTTGACATTTCACCACTCAAAATGTGCAGCTTCATGAGATACACATGCATTTAACTCTTTTTTTTTACCTTTGACCTTGAAGGATGACCTGGACCTTGACCTTTCACCACTCAAAATGTGCAGCTCCACGAGATACATATGCATGCCAAATATCAAGTTGCTATCTTCAATATTGCAAAAGTTATGACCAACGTTAAAGTTTTCGGACGGACGCACAGACTGGCGGACAGACAGACGGACGGACTGACAGTTCAACTGCTATATGCCACCCTACCGGGGGCATAAAAACTGAAAGGTAGTTTTTATTTACCTCAACATAAACCACGAACACTCTCAAATAAAACGAGCACATGTAAATCCGGCTGTAAAACCTTATATTACAAGAAACAAACATCCACAAACGTCAACATACGCCATATATCCAATAAATAACGAAACAAAATCTAACACAATAAATCTTCACCGCATTGTATATTGTGCGCCAGGCGGAATACAAGCTGTCGCAGATATGGCACTCGTTTCATCTGTTATCGATACATTTTATTTCCAATTCGTGTCGTTGTCAAGCAAATGACGTTAATTTGCGTGTTATTTGTCAAATGAACAGAAATACCAGACAAGTGAACAATATTTTCCAATAACACCACAAATACGCTTTCGCGTTTGCGGCCAATAAAACAAAATAGTGACATTTTTTCTCTATAATTTATTATCTATATGGCGCTGCTATTTTTGTCCATGTATACAAAGTTCAAATCGATTTCTACTAGAAAACAGGCACGATCGATTGGGGCGACGCTACGACCCAGATTGCACTCTGGATCAGCAGACGATTTATTGCTTAGATGTGTATCTTACGGCAGATTCCTGAGATAGTCGATGTATCACGATCTATCTTACGGATGATAACGGAGATAGTCGGTGTATCACGATATATCTTACGGAGGATTCCGGAGATATTTTACGTAATATTTTGGGTGTTCAATGCTATACTCTCTAAAAAAAAGGAACATTATTTATTTGAAGACACAATTCTCTGTATGGGCACCATGACTTTATTTTTGAATATTTCTGTGTGCATGTCGAAGGAAAAACATTGTTGTTTACCACAACAACTACAACAACACTGGTTTGCTTTTGGGGTGGCGCTAAATGACACTTTGAAAGTTGGCGGGAAACCCTTATAAACTGGAGAGAAGCCGGTAAAATGATGGCCGTAAAACAGTGGCCGTTGATTCGCGTCGAGTTCTTTCTTACATACCACACGACTTATCTTTTTTATTGTTTAAATCAATTTTGCTTGAAATGTCTTGAAAGCCGGCCGAGTTGATATTTCTCACAACAATTTGGTTTTCTCCACTGACCAGAATTGATCAGTATTTGTCAGATACATTCTAAAGCTTTACTCTTCCATACTGATTTTCGAAAAAAATTGTGCCAAAAAATGCCAAAAGCATCAATAATGCGCAACCTTATCGTGTACATAACGGAATCCTCAAGACTATTATTAACTTGTGGCGTATGCACGCTTTGGGTCACGTGAGCGCCAATTTCACGTGATTTCCACTTCCGCGCTTTTCAAAACAAAGAAGAACTACTAAATAACACGGTTTCTCCGTGGCAAATGGCGTTGTAAACAATGATGCAATAGTCACGTGGTTTTACATGTGACCCGCGCGTGTTTAAATTTAGATCATTTCTGTCCATGGACAGAAATTGAAAAGCCCTATCTTTGTACTGATTTTGGGCATCTCTAGACTGATTTTGACCACAGTTTTTGCACATCTGACATAAATACCATCACAATTTGACTCATAATCACTTTTTTTGCGACACATAACAAAAATGGGAAAATAAACCAACATCAACACGGCCGGCTTTAAGAAAAGGTATGGTTATGAGAGTCTCTACGCGCACGAATGTGACATTATTTTTTGTTAAAGTTATTGCTTTTACATTGAATGTGTAAAGGAAATCTTGTAGTATATTGTGACCTCAAAGCATTGGTACCCAACGGTGCACTCTGGATCAGCAGACATTTTATTGGATAAATCAAATCTATCTTACAAAGGATTCCGGAGATAGTCGATGAATCACGATTGTCTTACGGACGATTCCGGAGATAATCGATGTATCACAATTATCTTACGGAGGATTACGGAGATATTCAAAATATCACCATTGTTCAGTGGTGGACTAAAGTTTGAGTTTCTATATATAACACCGTGTTTAACCATTCAATAGTACGGCCACTGTAATAACATACGGCGGCTATAATTGGATGGAAAACAAACAAAATGACAGCTGGCACCGTTTGAATAGCCAATAGTCTCCTTACCAATTCATGGAGTTTTATGAACAAAATATCGACTAAATGTCCAAGCAAGAATATCATTACAAAATAATGACTGTACCCCTAGAGTTACATTGTACTTATTTTTATTGAACCATTTCTTGGAAAATCGACTTATTCGACTGGTACTTCATCATACCTTGAATAGACAGAGATACTGTAAACTCGGTATTGATCGTTGTACATCAAGTTTCGTTTATTTCGTGTGTTGCTCGATACTTGACTTTTATAAAAACACATCGGACAATGAACGACGCAAAATCAGAAATCCGCGAATTTACGTGTTCACGAAGAAGTCTCTTTATTAACCACGATTTTATGCCGAAGATTTTGTCAGATTTATTATCCAATGTGTGTTCGTCATCGTCAATTGCTTGTATTCCGTTAAGTCATTAAAGTGATGGTATAATTAACCAATAGATAAGTTTCTAAGGTTATTATTATCTTAATTAAAAAGGTTTTACACATTTTGGCAAAACGATTAATTTCGCTTTCGCTGCAGTAAGTCTCCGTAAATTTTATATTCGTCGTAACGGTATTATTGCATAAAGGTCAGTGCCAGGATAATATGGGCGAGCTATAATTGATAACAATTCAACACGAATACCAAAAACTTACTCATGCATTTCTAAAGCAATCATACTAAGATACCAATAGACACAGTTGAGGACAAGAACGTCTGTTTGACAGTCACACTAGTTCAGTTTCAAAGTAAAGGAGGGTTGATATGGATGGAAAGGGAACGGCCCCTAATAACATCTGTTTAACCCATTTATGCCTAGCGTCTAGAAAAAGGCCTTGGCAAACAGCGGAGACCCAGATGAGACGCCACATCATGCGGCGTCTCATCAGGGTCTGCGCTGTTTGCATAAAGGAATTTTGTGTAAGACATATTCGAAATATAGAAATAAATATACTAGACATCCCTAGTTTTGGAAATAAATTGATCCAATTTAGAAGGATGGGAGAGTCAACAAAGCATAAATGGGTTAAGTATCAAAGAGATGAAGCAATCGTCGATAGTGCTTTACGGAACGGTAACATTAACTTAACATGTCACGAATTGGTGGTTTGAATTAGTTCACATTTGATCAAATTAAGTTCTAAGTAAGCTTGGTAGATATGGTTGGAAATGGTCATACGTAATAGCTGTTACAGCATTTAGTGTATGTACACGTTTTGTATCAAGCGTCTGGACGGAATTGAAAAAAAAAAATAACGAAGGAACAGCCCGCCCATATCTCGACAAATTAAATATTCATGCACTGACGGACTACCCCCAGGGGTGACGTAACAGTATATCAAAATATATCGAGAGAAACGGATTGTAATATTCTTTATGGGCCCCATGAAATTATATTATGAAATGTTGACACAAGTATCAGACGATGGAGATTGAAAATAAACACCTCCAATAGCCTCATGTACGGATCAAACATGGTTAGGGTAATACACTGTGACAAATTATTGACAGTAACTACAATTTATTGGCAACTCGGTCGACATGTTACACATTATAAGCGTCACCTAGGGGCAATGTGAGCGTCACCTAGGGGCATTGTGCTTTCATAAGCGTCACCTAGGGGCGACATGTTACACATTATAAGCGTCACCTAGGGGCAATGTGCTTTCATAAGCGTTCCGAAGAATAAATTACCATAAATATTTTGGTCGTTTTTAGTAAAACCTCAGTGTAAGACCATTTGCTATTATAAATCATATTTGCTAATGCAATTACAATGGCAAATTATCGGTAAATTGACCATAATATTCATCTCAAAAATGATTTTCCTTTGATTAAAATACTAGTCGTCGTCGGAATAAAAAATTTGAGAAGTAGCAGTGCCGCGAAATCATTTTTTTATATTTTGAAATCAAAATATGTATTCGAAAAAAAAAATTGGTAAAATAATCTATGTCCACATTTCTTGAACAAACTCAAAGATCTCTCAATGAGAACACGTTGTATATCCATACACAATTATCCGCAATATAAAGTTTCAAAAGCAATGATTATCTAACAAAACTCCCCATAAAGTTAATAAACATTGAATCAAATATGCGTTTTGTAACAAATATTTGTTTTAATTTAAAAAAATATAAAAAAATCATTTTACAGCAGAGATTCAAAATCTGACCTCTCAACGAGCCCTCATATGTATTGCCAGTGCCAGGAAAACCTTTATTTCAGCAGAGGTTACCTCTTCCCATTTTCTCATTCTTGACTGTTGTTTTACTGGGCCATTTAACTTTAAAAAAAAACATAGTTAAATAGCACAAGGTAATTAATAAAGGCATCATCTATGAACAATTTAAAGCAGTCTAATCGCTCTGGACTTTCCATTTCAATGTTCAACTGTGCATGACATGTTAATGGAGCAACTAATGTCAGAGACTCCTCTATTGACCAGCCATTCTCCACATCTAACTGATTTTAAACGCCACCTTTTTTCGTAAATTGAAAGATTTTATCGCCACTTTCTAAAACTTCCGCATTTGGGGACAATTGCGAATGGCAGAGGAAGCCCTGTATAATTGATAACAATTCAACACGGATAACAGAAACGGAAACAGCAACCAATGCATTTTCAATAGCAATAAAACAATGAGACTAACAGGCGCATTGACCTTTGTGTACATTGAGAACAAGAACATTGACAGTCACAACAGTTCATTGTCAAAGTAAAGGTGGGTTGATACGGTTGGAAAGGGAATGGACATAAACAGCAACTGTTTAAGTATTAAAGAGATGACGCAGTCGTTGTTGGTGCTTTACGTAACGGTAATATTGGCTTCACCTGTCACGTATGGGTGGTTTGAATTAGGTCATGATCAAGGTCAATGTTTAAGTATGCTTGGTCGATATAGCTGGAAATGGCATGGCTGTTACAGCTTATGAAAAAGGTTTGTATCAAGCTGCTAGACGACATTGTAAAATAAATTAACGACGAAACAACCCATATCTCGACTAATAAAATATTCATGCACTGACGGACTACTCCCAGGGGTGACGTAACAGTATATCAAAATATATCGAGAGAAACGGATTGTAATATTCTTTATGAGCCCCATGAAATTATATTATGAAATGTTGACACAAGTATCAGACGATGAAGATTGAAAACACCCACCTTCAATACCCTCATGTACGGATCAAACATGGTTAGGGTAATACACTGTGACTAATAATTGACAGTTACTACAATTTATTGGCAACTCGATCGACATGTTACACATTATAAGCGTCACCTAGGGGAAACGTGACAACTCGATCGACATGTTACACATAATAAGCGTCACCTAGGGTCGACATGTTACACATTATAAGCGTCACCTAGGGGCAACATGTTACACATTATAAGCGTCACCTAGGGGCAACATGTTACACATATAAGCGTCACCTAGGGGCAATGTTACACATTATAAGCGTCACCTATGGGCAATGTTACACATTATAAGCGTCACCTAGGGGCAATGTTACACATTATAAGCGTCACCTAGGGGCAATGTTACACATTATAAGCGTCACCTAGGGGCAATGTAACACATTATAAGCGTCACCTAGGGGCAATGTGCTTTCATAAGCGTTCCGAAGCATCAGTTATCATAAATATTTCTGCCGTTTTTAGTAAATCCTCAGTGTAAGGCCATTTTCTATTATAAATCATATTTGCTTATGCAATTACAAGGGCAAATTATCGGTTAATTGACCATAATATTCCTCTTTAAAAATGATTTTCCTTTGATTTAAATACTAGTCGTCGTCGGAATAAACATTTTGAGAAGTAGCAGTGCCGCGAAATCATTTTTTATATTTTGAAATCAAAATATGTATTCGAAAAACAAAATGTTTGGTAAAATAATCTATGTCCACATTTCTTGAACCAACTCAAAGATGTCTCGATGAGAACACGTTGTATATCCATACACAATTATCCGCAATATAAAGTTTCAAAAGCAATGATTATCTAACAAAACTCCCCATAAAGTTAATAAACATTGAATCAAATATGCATTTTGTAAAATATATTTGTTTTTATTTAAAAGAATAAAAAATCTCATTTAACAGCAGTGATTCCAAATCTGACCTCTCAACGAGCCCTCATATGTATTGCCAGTGCCAGGAAAACCTTTATTTCAGCAGAGGTTAAGTCTTCCCATTTTCTCATTCTTGACTGTTGTTTTAATGGGCCATTTAACTTTACAAAAACATAGTTAAATAGCACAAGGTAATTAATAAAGGCATCATCTATAAACAATTTAAAGAAGTCTAATGGCTCTGGACTTTCCATTTTAATGTTCAACTGTGCATGACCTGTTAATGGAGCAACTAATGTCAGAGACTCCTCTATTGACCAGCCATTCTACACATCTAACTGATTTTAATCGCCACCTTTTTTCGTATATTAAAAGATTTTATCGCCACTTTCTAAAATTTTCGCATTTTGGGACATTTGCGAATGGCAGAGGAAGCCCTGTATAATTGATAACAATTCAACAAGGATAATAGAAACAGGTAACAACAACCAATGCATTTTCAAAAGCAATAAAACAATGAGACTAACAGGCGCATTGACCTTTGTGTACATTGAGAACAAGAACATGTGCTTGACAGTCACAACAGTTCAGTGTCAAAGTAAAGGTGGGTTGATACGGGTGGAAAGGGAATGGACATAAACAGCAACTGTTTAAGTATCAAAGAGATGAAGCAGTCGTTGTTGGTACTTTACGTAACGGTAATATTGGCTTCACCTGTCACGGTTGGGTGGTTTGAATTAGGTCATGATCAAGGTCATGATCAAGGTCAATGTTTAAGTAAGCTTGGTCGATATAGCTGGAAATGGCATAGCTGTTACAGCTTATGAAAAAGGTTTGTATCACCTGCTAGACGACATTGTAAAATAAATTAACGACGAAACAACCCATAACTCGACTAATAAAATATTCATGCACTGACGGACTACTCCCAGGGGTGACGTAACAGTATATCAAAATATATCAAGAGAAACGGATTGTAATATTATTTATGAGCCCCATGAAATTATAGTATGAAATGTTGACACAAGTATCAGACGATGGAGATTGAAAACACCCACCTTCAATAGCCTCATGTACGGATCAAACATGGTTAGGGTAATACACTGTGACTAATAATTGACAGTTACTACAATTTATTTGCAACTCGATCGACATGTTACACATTATAAGCGTCACCTAGGGGCAACGTGACAACTCGATCGACATGTTACACATTATAAGCGTCACCTAGGGTCGACATGTTTCACATTATAAGCGTCACCTAGGGTCGACATGCTTCACATTATAAGCGTCACCTAGGGGCTTTCAAAAGCGTTCCAAAGCATAAGTGATCATAAATATTTCAGTCGTTTTCAGTAAAACTTCATTTTTTGAGAATTAGATATAGTAAATCATGTTTGCTAACGTAATTGCAAAGCAAACTTATGCGATTATTGGCCATGATATTCCTTTCAAAAAGTAGCCGTTCCGCGAGTGTTTTCTTCAGCGTTTGCAGCGAGTTTGTCAGCGACACAAATCAAAACTTCTGCTAACAACATTCTAAAATATAAAAATTGTCTGTTACAAAATGATTTCACTGTCACCATTTAATTGGTTCAACCATAAATATCCTAAACCATAGGCGTATAGAATGTATTTAAATTATGAGGCCCAGTTTGCTTCTTTTCAATTGTAATTACATACGTTATCAGCGTCATGTTTTGTTTAATGTTAGTATGTTTTAAATGCCAGCATATATTTTGTTTACGGTCAGAAGTCTTGTCCAATATATAAGCATGAAAATTCCTATGTACGAGATCGGTGGAAGTCCCAGTTCTCGGTAAAGGGCGTAGCGATTTTATAGAGCGTCTTAACCTAAAATTTACTACAAATTTCAAGTATACAAGTTCCACAAACGGACCTATTAAATCAAAAACACAATCCCTGTCCAAAAGGACAGCATATATTTTGTTCTCATTCATAAGGGTTATGGTTATGATTTCATCATGACATGTAGCACAAAGATACAATATTTGGTTGATAAAGTTTGTTGTAAGCCGAACTGACATTTTATATATTCTATATAAATGTGGTATAAAAAAAACATATTAACACTCTACCGATTTTTTTTTCTTTATCTCTGGTAAAAGATCGAAATTCGTATAAAAACCTCGTACCACAGACTACAGACTTAGAATTACGATTATATTGCATCAACTCTACTTATAAAATATGCATGCACAGACGGATAAACCCCAGGGGAGAGGTAACATCAAAGCAGAATATATCGAGAGAAACGGCGTGTAATATTTATGAGTCACTTATAAGTATATGATATACACAAGTATCAGATTGAAAAAAAACACCTTTAATACCCCCATGTACGGATCAATGGCAATACTCGTACACTGTGACTTATTATTCACAATAACTACAATTTAGTGGCGATTTGGTCGACACGTTACACTATAAATGCCACCTTGGGACAGTGTGAGTTATGCCGTTTTTAGTTAAACCTCATTTTACGACAAAAGGCTGTTATATATCATGTTTGCAAATAAAATTTCAACGGCAAATACTCGGATCAATTGCCGTGATATTCCTCTGAAGATACAGTATACTTCAATAATTGAGATGGAAAATTCTACTCTTTCTCAAAATCATCTTGATTTACTAGAAGACAAGTATTCAGTTAATGACAATCCTTGATCTCGACCTGTGTGCATGAAAGGCATTGATGTTGACCAATACATCATTGTTATGTTCTAAGATTGGCGACTTTGAACAGCGGAAAACTTCAGAAACAAGGCTTGTCACCATATGATGACATATGATGACATATGCCTCCTTTTTCCACATTTTTTATAAACCTAAACGCAAAACCTAAACGTAAAGTGTGACGGAAAGAAGGACAGACAGACGGACAGTGCGATCACTTTATGCACACCTTCGGGGACATAAAAACAAACTGAAAAGAACAGTGAACTTTGATTCGTATCAAGTTCTTTCTTACATATGGCATGACAAACCTTTTGTTTTTATTTCTTAAACGCATTCAGCTTAAAATGCTCTTGAGAAAATGTATTGTTATAGGGATTTCGATTCGCGAAAGGTAGACTATATTTTTCACTAAAGTTGTAGATTTTACATTTAGTTACATGAGGATTTCAATGCGTATATTGTGACCTGAAACATGAGCCTCGGTTACAATATATAGCAATATACTCATGGGCATCGGAACTGTAGTATTGAACAAATGTTTATAAATAATATCTATGTCCACAGTTCTTCACCCGAAACAAATTTGTCTCGACGAGATCATGTTTTAGGTTTATACACAATTATCCGCAATATAAAGTTTCAAAGGCAACTTGTACCTGGTAAACCTCGTCATAAAGTTTATAAGGTAATTACAAAGCAAACGTAGGCGACAAGATCCTGTATCAAGAAGGAAGTTGTCTGGTACTTGCCGGTGGTATTTCCTTCATGTATATTCAATACAAAAACACTGTTCATGCACTGCTCCTGATGTGTTGATGATGCTTAAGACGATGATGATGATGATGAATGATTATTATTACAATGATTATGACGACGATGTTGACGATGATGACGATTGTGAAAGTGATGATGATGAAAATGACGATAATGGTTGATAAATAGAGAATAACAGGTTACTGTCTGATCTTTTTGTAATATATCAGGCAAGGCTTAGAATAATATCACGGCGAGGCTTGCCGAGCCGTTATTTTATTCGTGCCGAGCCTGATATATTACAAAAAGATCAGGCAGTAACCTGTTTTATGTTTGTTTATCATACCTCTCTCTAAGTCCCCGTTTTAAAAGAAATAATAAAAACAAAATCGCTACGACGCTGCATTTTTAGCGGGAATGAAATTGATCGTTGACGTTTGACTTGTTACTAATGACGTCATGAGCACTTGCGCGTAATATTTGTAAAATATGATTTTCGCTGTTTTGTTTGCTTTTTGTGTCTAAAATATAATACATCCTGGTATCCAAGTGTTTGTTTTGTTGAATCTGATTTTATTTTACTAAACATGATAACTTTATAGTTCATTCCGAGTAAAATGACTTACATCCAAACATCGACTGATTTAACAATTTCCTGTCAAACATGACGTCATCAGCATTTACACATTCATTTTAAATATTTGGAAAATACGTTTTTTGCTGTTTGTGTTGCTTTCTGTGGATAAAATGTAATACATCTTGGTATCAAATTGTTTGTTTTCATGAATCTGATTATTTTTTACAATGAAATATAACTTCTTTGTTAAGTCTTAGTAATATGACACATCGACTGATATAAGAACTTCCTGTTGAACGTGATATAAAAAAATATATCATGCAACGTTATATCAGTCAGATATCAATGCAGTGGTATGATAATAATGACAATGGTGATAATGGTAGTATAGGTACTGGTAGTTATAGTTGAAGTGGTAGTAGAGATAATGATCGTAGTATAGGTGGTGTTGGTCGAGTTTTTTGTTAGCGTAGTGGATCTAGGGTGATGGCAGTGATTGCGAATCCAGTGGTAGACATGACGATGCAATTAGTGGTGAAACTGATTGATATTGGTCGGAATGAAAACAGTTATTCTGATGGCGATGATTAAAACAACATATTTCAACAATAAAATACTTCAAACAGAAAGCGAATTCCATTGATGGCATTCATTCTGCGTAAAGAACAAACGATTTCTCTCTACTATAATTGATGGTTCTGAACTCAGGGTGTTTATTCCAAGAATCTTTCCAAATTACAATTCCCTTCGCGAAAGTACCGAGCAATCTGTAAAAACAAAACAGTCATATGGGAACACTTGAGACTTGAGAAACATATGTGAAAATCTGTCCAAAAACTATTACGACAGCAATTTTTGCGGCCTCAGAAGCGAGATTTACTAGGAATGTGGGTAAAAAACACTGCTACAACAGCGGTTGTGTCTTTGTGAATCATTAACTAAGCCTTTAGAAAGCGAGAATATGATTTGATGTTGAACAAAGCCGAGGGGTGCGATACAAATTCCAAATGACTGAATTTCCTGATAAATACAATGGTACGGATGTTTAGGTTAGCTTAGCACTACGTATTTTGATTCGTCGTCGTGAATACGAGTTTAGTGCCTTTACCTGAAATAATTAACTTAATCTGATTCATATAAATATTTATATGATTAAATGTTGACGAAAATTGAATACAAAATTTAGGAGCAATTGCGCATAGAGGCTTTTATTTTGTTCGATATTAAAAAAAGGGCAATTACTCATTAAAAATAATGCAATTGTGTTACATTGACAATATCCGCTGAATTACTTGTGAATAATTATGTTGTTAAAATTTGACGAAAGTCGCATGTCAAATGTAACGCACAGAAGCTTGTTTATGTAACTTTAAATAAAATGCAATAACTCCTGAAAATACTGCAATCGCAGAACCTTTACAAAATGTGCTGTATCACTTGAAGATAAACGATAAAGTTAATAAAAAAAAAGAAATGAAAAAATGTTGGAGGAAATGCGCATAGAAAATTGTGACGTACGGAACCACACACACATGCTAGCACGAACATGGAAGCATGCACGCGCGGAATGACGCGTACCAGTACTATATCCCTACGTCTTTTGGCGTGAGACAATGATACTTTTTAATTGGAAGGTAGCCCATTGATCATCTCTTCACAGCTTGAAAGAAATGCCATAAAATTATTTCTCGCCAGTTTGATGGACTCGGGGAAAACAATAACCCTATGAGCGTTCAAACGAGCGCCCTTCATTGCACTTGACAAATATTGTTAATCGATTACCAATATTTACAAATGCTCAACGCCGGCAGAACAATTGCTCTCATCGCTTCATTTACAGAAATCTGTGAAACAATCACCCCACTCCATTTCGCCCGTTCTATCATGTTGGGTATCTTGTAAAACCTCGCGGAAAATCATTTATTGGAGCTGATTTCGTCGTGAAAAATTGCAAGTTTGATTGTTTCTGAATTGTTGAAATAAAACACGCACGCGTGCACATTTAGTGCGCATGTGCAAGTAGTCATAGCCCGGTCTATTTGAATCTGTATCATATGACATATTTATTACCCATATGTTTGTACCCTTAATCGGTACACTTTTCCTTATAAAACAATATCTTAATCAAAGACAATACGGAAAAGGAACATAATGCATGATTAATTATTAAACCGGAAATTAATTATTTAAGTAGTATGATAAAACACTTAGGTGGATCCTTCACACAACATTCAATCCCCGTTCCCGGAAGCAAGTGAGTTTGGTTGGTGTTCATCATAGCGGACAGGCATGGTTTTCTCCGCCCCCCACCCCACCAACACAAGACCACGCCATCATAAAACATATTTCAGTAACAACTAGAAAAGCTGGAAATCGCAGCTCTGATTCAAAACTCGTCCCATCTTTCTTGAATATAGTAAGTTTATTATGTATTAAGGACTTAATTTAGAAGTTCTGGGACAAACTCTGGTTCCACACATAATGCGGCCTTATGCGAGGAAAGACCTCATAACCTTCGAAATACGCATACACCTTTACACAACAGATGTAATAACGTCCGGTGACAATTCTTAATTCAAACAACTTATTGCTGAAACACATGTAACCATCCGTCTGAAATGAAATAAGTACATTACTCTGGTTCCACCTAGAATTGTTTCATTACTAAGAGCACCTCCATAACAGAACTTATGCTCGGAAGTGAGTGAATCATCGTCCGCCATTTGTGAATTCACCTGATATCATATGATTTCGCGATGCTCCGACATTCTGATTAGCGTACTCCAGACACATGATTTATGCCGGGCAATTTATCGCCCGTGATTGTTTCTTCTGTTCGAGGCCATTAAATACATGTTCCATTTATCAGCGGCGGACCAAGAGTACCACACTAGAGCTATTAAGCACCAGCTTGTTAGTTCCAACGAGGATTTGAATATAATGTATAACACAGCATACGAGGCGTTCGTTAACATTATTTGATACAATTAATAAATCATGTTTTGTTCAGTGTGGACAATACGTTGCATTTATTGTTTCCTTTTCGTTGAAGCACTTCACAAAACATTATTTGATACAAATGATCAATCACGTTTTGTGCAGTCTATACAATAAGTCGCATTTATTATATTGTGTTTTTTTTTCACACGCGTGAACATCTTAATTTTACAAACTGAAAAAGATGCGATAAAGCTCAAAGCGTGCTATGGTCGCACGTTTGTTACATTAAAGGCATATTATAGAAAGTAAATCATTTATAGAAATCACCGGGTACTTCATCACCTTGCGTACACTCTAAGATATCATTGATAGATCACCCATCGGTCCGCTATAAGCCCTCTGTCATCCGAAATAAAATCCGGAAATACACTGTCTTGACAAGTTATAACAAGATTCAGTTAATATTACTATCCACCATTCGTCAATAAGAAATAGAATAGGTTATATCCCCACCGCACGCAATTTATTTACCTCGCGAATTCAGAATGACATTTGTAAGTTGTACGGTAAATAGAATGACAAATATTCGCGAAATTATCTTTCTTGTTAGAACTTACAAATTAAGATAACTGTCTGTACGCATTTACGAATTGCAATTCGTAATTGACGTATGCCTTGCTAGCTGGCCACGGTCAATTTTTCATCTGGAAACACGCTTCAGAGGAAGTAAGAGTTGTAAATCATTGCAAGCCAGGCAACTTGATGTACCAGCTGCTATGCAACGCTATACGATTCAAACTTCAAACCAAGATGGCAGCGAGTTTACCATTTCGAATTCCATCTAAAGAAGGCCATTTTTGAATTTTGTCGAAAAGAATTTGTAAAGTCTGCCCGTAGTATGTCGCCAGAGTCTCAAAAATCCAGTTATAAATGATTTTTTATCTTGGGTTAAATTAAAGTTCGGATACAAACAATCAATAAATTGATAACTTTACAAGTTAATTCATTTAGACTTTTAGTTAAGTTAATTTACTTCCAAATGTAGGGTTTTAAACCCGAGTGTTGGGTTTGACCTACCACCACCCAAGGGGGGCACTGTTCTTTTTGGTGGAGATGGGTACGTTTAATAACTGTAGCAGGAATTATTAGTATATACATACACCCGATTGAAAGAGCCGAATTTACTAGGCTAATAATACCTGTGTGCTTCCAGACATATATAATTACTTCCGTAGAAGCAGCTTTGTTTACATCACATGACTAGGGTTAACGGCTGCTTCCGATTCAAAGTTTATCTTCGAATTGCTTTGGTTTTGCATACTTTACATGAATCTATTGATTATAATCTGGGTTGTAAATGATAGATAATCTCAACAATTTGCAGTAGATGCAAATGACATACACTGTGGCGATGTTGAATGTTGCAATACAATTTATGATAGGTTCATTTCAAGTGAATGTTTTTGAAAAAGTAAATGTTGTAAAAACAGCCACCATTGGTAAATAGGCTCCTCCTCTTCCTTTTATACTGGGGTTTATTAACTATATACCTTATTCATTATTGTCAAAAGATATGAAGGCAACGTAATTGTTCAAATTCGCATAACATTTGCGAATCCGAGAATTCATTTTCTAAAAGATCTCATTACTTTTGAAGATATTTGTTTTGTCGTCTCAGTGATGTGTTGATTTTAAGAAGCGAGTAAACATAGCCGTTAATATTTTGACGAGTGAAACTGTTATTTTTTTAAACGGTGAATAACCAATTTTTAATCAATTATATTTCTCTATTAACCGCAGGAACCATAAAATAATGTACACATTTTTCAATTGTAAATAATCCATAGATAATTCAATATACACCGGTGCATATTATTTAAATATTACGTGTCTGACAGGGTGATAGTAAATTTGTCAACTTGAGGAAATACTCAATACTGCCAACCACGGCTTCGCCAGGAGGCGAAGACTGACTGAATTTGCATAGATATAATGCTCATGAAGTCTTGTTAACGATGCTATAACATGTTTTCAAACCTACGAAATAACAAGAATATATATCACCAATTATTATACCTCACTTTTATTCACAATGCTAAACTCCCAAAGGCCATCGTGACATAGAAATACTGTCAGACCCAGCGGACAGTATTTTTCCGAAAGTTGACAAATTTACTGTCACCCTGTCAGACATGTAATATTTATTTTATTATACCAAAACAAATATTGAATCGTGGACAATTTATATGAACCATGAACAATTCTCTTTGTTATTATTGTAATAACAAGCATCGGAACGACAAACCGTTGGTTATTACCGCAATAACCAACGCTTACACGTCGATAATTTCGATTGTAACACGACTTTATTAATAAGTCATCTGCGACTTAAAGGTTATAAATGAGAACTATATTAACCTAACTTCTTTTACTTTTCCGCAAAAACCTGACGTCACCACAAAAATCTAAATCAAATGACGTGGACTTCATTCATAAACAGTGCGGACAATCAATGTGACGTCATACTTATCTGTAAACATAAACAAAATGCATGCGCGAATGGGACAGAATAATTTTTTACCATTCCGCACGTGATTGCTAAGGTAGCGGGCGACAGTATTTTTTGGACAGTAATTTTTTTCCCGCTGGGTCTGACAGTATTGCTATGTCACGATAGCCTATGGGAGTTTAGCATTGTGAATAAAAGTGAGGTATAATAATAGGGGATATATATGCTTGTTATTTCGTAGGTTTGAAAACATGTTATAGCAACGTTGACAAGACTTCATGAGCATTATATCTATGCAAATTCAGTAAGTCTGCGCCTTTGATCTATCCCACAACATACCCATTGACTTCAATTTCACTCAGAACAAGAAGAAAGTCTCGGATGTTTTGGAAGAAGACGTTTGAAGGAATGTCATGTTCCATCCAGACAGATTTGTCTTTTGGCGAGAATATCCCTGTAAGTTGTACACCAAGAAACACTGACATCCAAACAGCAGGCGTGCCAAATATCTGACGCCATCTTGTCTTCAAAAAAAACATATATCTTCACGACGATAACATAGAAAACAAATTTTAAACGCATTAAATAGAAAACTATAAACATGCTTCATGACATGTCTGGCAAGCAAAAGGTGCTTTGTTTTCATTTGCAATCAACGCATTTTTCAAACACACTAACAAAAACAATCACCGTTTACAAATTTCACGAGTCAAATGTTGTTTAAGTACACAGAGGGATGTTTTTTCTTTGATCATTTACACCGTGATAGATTGGTACGCAACTGAAGAGTAAACAAATGCCAAACGACACGAGTAATGATCACATCTGCAGACTAATTATATGCTACTTACGCTTTATGTGCATGACAAACATGTCGTTATGGTAACAACGTGTGATAAAGACCTTCGCAAACAGCCATTTGGGTACACTAACTTGCCGCGATCACGTCGGTCCAATTCCATGCAACCTTTTCATTAACAAGACTGATAATAAATTCCTTGAGTGTCTTTTACAAGACTAGCAGGAGCAATTTTCAACACACTTGTCGTAAATATGCATGCTGTTGTTCGTCAAGAATGCACCAAACATCTATTTCATGTTGCCGCCACCACGAACTACGTCAAAACTTCCTAACAGACAACATGTTCTGGTAATCATTCATAATTTAATCGACCATTGAAGCCCTATGGTGTTTTCAAGAATACTTTTCTGATAACAGAATGCCATAACTAAAATGAGATACAGTAACCGTAAAATATGTTCTTCTGGCGGGTATAATTGTCGTTCTGGCGTTTTGTCGTGTTGGCAAATTTCAAAGCCCCCAATATGTCAGAACGACAGTCATCAGCCACCATAAGCAAACCATAATATGTGGTATTGTATTTAATGAGACGTCTTAAGTGAAGGGTGGCATATTTGCTAAAATGCGTCAGAGCCCTACTATAAGTGCCATAATAGGTGTCAATTTTGAAAAAGAATACTGCTTCACCCCAGACATGTCGATGACGATAAACATCGCGTAATTAAGACACACATTTGGGACACCTCAGACATTAATGAGGCAGATGCCAGAACTAGCAACGGCAGTGGAATTTCCAGAAGTGCTAAAAACGACAAACTAACAATCGTTATATTCCTGGCAATGAATTACTTTGCACTTTCTTTTCATGAGGGCAATAGACTGGTTAACGAGCCCCTTAACCCAAAACTTGGCCTACACTTAATCACAAAACATAAAGGTTTTAATAAAAATCAGATAGCAATACTGGAGACTAGGTCTCCATTTTTTCAAGTACCGAGCAATCTGTAAAGAAAGACAGTCATATGGGAACACTTGAGAAACATATGTGAAGATCTGTCCAAATACGACAGTTGTTCTGCCCCAGAAGCGAGATTTCCTAGGAATGTGGGTGGAAAACACTGCAACAACAGCGTGTGTGTCTTTGTGAATAATCAACACAGTCTATAGAAAATGAGAATATGCTTTGATATCGAACAAAGCCAAGGAGCACACTGAAACAAATCTGAAATACCGAAATAAGAGGGGCTGCGCAGAACACACTTTTATATGTAATTTTTAACAAAATGCAATTACTCCTTAGTTTGACGAAATCTGATGCAAAATGTAACAGGAGTTGAGAACAGAAGCTTTTACATGTAATTATTAACAAGTGGAAATAACTGCTTAATAATTGAAAATCATCAATAATGTAAAACAAAATGACGAAATGAAACAATGTAGACGGAATTGCGCACAGAAGAGTGAGACGGACGGAAACACACACTGATTGCGCGCATGTAGACACAAGAACTAATGAATGACGCATACCATTTCCACGCCCCTACGTCCTTCGGCCTTAAATAATATACTTTTAAATTGGAAGGTTACCCATTGATCACATCTTCACCGCTGAAAAGAGCTCTAATTAAAGTATTTATCTCTCTCTGTATTCGCCAGTGTTGTGGACTCGGGAAAACTCAATGATCGCAACCGAGAAACTTCAAACAAGCGCCCATCATTTCACTTCACAATATGATTTCGCGATGCTCCCACATTTTGATTTGCGTATACTCCAGACACATGATTTATGCCGGCCAATTTATCGCCCGTGATGGTAAACTCTGTTCGAGGTCATTAAATACATGTTCCATTTATCAGCGGGTGACCGAAAGAACTACAGAAAAGGGTCATTTATTAACAGCTTGTTAGTTCCAACAAGGACTGGAATATAACAAAACAAGCGAGGAGGCGTTCTTTTAAGCAGTTCACAAAACAATATTTGTTACACAAAATAAATCACGTTATGTGCAGTCTAGACTGTGCAGTCTAGACTATAAGTCGATTTTGTTTTTGTTCACAAGCGTCAAAACAAAATCGTGATTTTTTAAACGGAATGAGATGCGCTAAAGCTCAAAGACTGCTATTGTCGCACATTGGTTACATCAAAGGCATATCATAGAAAATTAATAAGTTGCACTCTTTGAAAACCAGGCTTAATTCATGTGCGTGAAGTGTCGTCTCAGATTAGCTTTTGAAGAGGCCAACCAGGGATATATTAACTTTCTGCATAAACTGTATTTTCGCTAAGAAGAGACTTCCTTGAAACGAAAAAAAGTAAATACAATAAAAACGGAAAGTTTCCCTTTCCTGGGACAACACTTATCGCACATGTATTACACCCCGTTTTTACAGAGCAAGGTACAACATCACCTTTTACACTCTTTGATATCGTTGATAGATCCTACATCAGCCCGCTATCACAAACATGTTCTCTAACAAGAATCCCGTAATATCCACCATTCGTCAATAGGAAAATTATTTCCCCAACCGCACACAAAATGTATTTACCTCGCTAATTCACAACGGCATTTGTAAGTTGTACGGTAAATAGAATGATGAATATTCGCGAAATTAACTTTCTTGTTAGTGCTTACAAATTGAGATTACTGTCTGTGCGCATTAAAGAATTGCGATTTGTAATTGATTTAAACCATGCCCGTTGGCCGCGGTCAGTTTTGTTTTCAGCTGCAAACGCGCTACACAGAAAGTGAGAGTTGTATATTAACGCAAGACAGGCAACTTGATAGACCAACTTGTAAGTAACGCTATGCGATTAAAACTTCTAACCAATATGTCTGCGATTTACCTATTTTGAATGCCATCTAAAGTCGACCATTTTGAATGCCATTTAGAGTCGCCCATTTTGATTTGTGTCGAGACGAATTTTTTAGAACTGCCCGCAGAATGTCAGAAAAATTCCAAAACAAGAGTTCCGCGGTCGGAGACATATTCCCCCAAAACAGGGCATTGATTTTCACACTTATTGTTACAGTGACCTTGACATTTGACCTAGTGACCCCAATTTCAATAGGGGTCATTTTCTGTCTAAGGCCAATGCACATGTGAAGTATCAAGTCAATCGGTCGATTGGTTGACGAGTTACTGATCGGAAACTATGTTCCCACTTATTGTGACAGTGACTCTGACTTTTGACCTAGTGACCCCAATGTCAATAAGGGTCATATGTTGTCCAAGGCCAATGCACATGTAAAGTATCAAGCCAATCGATCAATTGGTTAACAAGTTATTGATCGGAAACGATTTTTATCACTTAGTGTGACAGTGACCTTGACCTTTGACCTAGTGACCCCAATTTCAACAGGGGTCATCTACTGTCCAAGGCCAATGCACATGTGAAGTATCAATCCAATCGGTCAATCCGTTCAAAATTTATTGATCGGAAAAAAACTGGTCTACCGACAGACAGACAGACCTACCGACCGACCTTCATCCAGCAAAACAATATATCCCCTCTTCTTCGAAGGGGGGGGGGCATAAAAAACCAGATCAAAATTATTTGTTTCGTAGGTTCGGATAAAAACGGTCAATGAATTGATTGCTCGCACGACAAATTCATTTAGACCTTAAGTAAATTTACTTCTCAATATAGGGTTTTAAACCGAACGTGCAGTAGGACCCCATGGGGCTGGATTTATCTGTTCCATTTGGTGGAGATGGGTAGGTTTAATAATTGTTGCAATATAAATTGTACCACTAACACAGGGGAAGGTAGTAAAGCTTATTTGACCGGCGTAGCGGAAATCATTGGTCTATATATAAACCCAGTTGAAAGGGACTAATTGACTAGGCTGATAATACCTGTATGCTCTCAGACAGATATAATTACTTCCGTAGCTGAAGCTTTGTTTAAGTCACGTAATAAGGACAAAGGCTGCTTTACAGACAAATTTAATCTTCGAATTACTTTTGTATTGCATACTTTACCAAAATTAATTGATTTAAATCTGGGTTGAAAATGAAACTCTCAGATCCTTTTATAATAGAGACATTTGCCACACAGTGTTGCAAAAAACAGTCCCTATTTGAAAATAGGATCCTCCCACTTTATATAATACTATATCCTGGTGTACAAAAACTAATTTACTAATCAATTATTGTCAAAAGGAAGGAAAACAACATAATCATGCAAATTCGCTACGCCCCTTCTAGTTATATTATCGTCAGCAAGAGAGGAAATTCATACGCATGAGCATTATAACTAAATAAAGTCGTTATGCCCTTTAAATTATACCACAACAGACCAATTTCCTCAAATTGCACTCAGAATAAGAAGAAAGTTTGTATGCAATTTATATGTTCATGAGCATTATAACAATAGAAATACAGTCATTATGCCCCTTAAAACTATTCCAAAACAGACCCATATACACTCAGGCCAAGAAGAAAGCCTATATGTTTTGGAAGCATACGTTAAAAAGAAATGTCATGTTCAATACAGACAGATGTTTCTTTTATACCTAATGATAAAATATGACATTTCTGCAGTGAAATAACAGCAGTGAAAAGAACAAAATTGTTCTTTTCACCGGTGAAAAGAACACATTTTCGGAATTTCTTTTTCTATTTTTAGATTATCATATCAAGATGTACTTCCCTTGTTTATATCCTTGTTTATTTTTTTTTCTATGATCACGAGCAAAATAAAATCGATTATCCACCGAATCCAACATATTTTCTTTTAATTTTATGCTTTTTTTACCGTTTATTTACATTGTTAAAGAGTTTAACTGAAGAATTTCCCTGAAATAATTCTATGATCACTCGTGAAATAACAAACGATCTTACACTGACATGAACAAATATCCTCTATA
>VMBQ01002987.1:66709-105569 GCA_007657795.1 Dreissena rostriformis
CTAGGTCATAGGGTCAATAAGTGCATTTTCAAAGGGGCCGCTTTGTCGTGTCCGGACTCTAATTCAAATTGTATTCATCCGATCTTCACCAAACTTGGTCAGCAGTTGCATCTAGTTGATATCTAGGCCAAGTTCGAATATGGGTCATGCCGGGTCAAAAACTAGGTCATAGGGTCAATAAGTGCATTTTCAAAGGGGCCACTTTGTCCGGACTCTATTTCAAATTGTATTCATCCGATCTTCACCAAACTTGGTCAGCAGTTGCATCTAGTTGATATATAGGCCAAGTTCGAATATGGGTCATGCCGGGTCAAAAACTAGGTCATAGGGTCAATTAGTGCATTTTCAACGGCGCCACTTTGTCCGGACTCTAATTCAAATAGTTTTCATCCGATCTTCACCAAACTTGCTCAGAAGTTGAGTCTAGACAATATCTAGGCCAAGTTGGAATATGGGTCATGCCGGGTCAAAAACTAGGTCATGGGGTCACTTAGTGCATTTCAAGGATTTCATGGTGTCCGCTCTCTAAATGAAGTAGTTTTCACCCGATCTTCACCAAATTTGGTCAAAAGTTGTGTCTATATGATATGTAGGTCAGGTTTAAATATGGGTCATGCCGGGTCAAAAACTAGGTCACGAGGTTACTTAGTGCATTTCAAGCATTTAGCATGGTGTCCGCTCTCTAATTGAAGTAGTTTTCATCTGATCTTCACCTAATTTGGTTACAAGTTGTGTCTAGATGATATGTAGGTCAAGTTCGAATATGGGTCATGCCCGGTCAAAAACGAGGTCACATGGTGCATTTAAAGCATTTAGCATGGTGTCCGCTCTCTAATTGAAGTAGTTTTCATCTGATCTTCACCAAATTTAGTCAGATGTTACATCTAAATGATATCTAGGTCAAGTTCAAATATGGGTCATGCCAAGTCAATAACTAGGTCTTGAGGTCACTTAGTGCATTTCAAGCATTGAGCATGGTGTCCAAAACCTTCGAACGGGCGTATCTTGTGACAGTTTGGCACTCTTGTGATAAACTGTGAACAAGTCCCTTTAACACAGCCACTGCCTTCTGCTGTAATCGGCCACTGATAGTGATTGATAAATTTTATGTAGCAAAATTAAGTTCAACTATGATCTGTCTGCTTCATGTACGCATATTAGATAGGCTTTGCCTGTATGGGGACACAACAAGTCAGCCTAGTGAAATCAGCCACTGGTATTAACCCATTTATGTCTAGTGGACTCTCCCATCCTT
Source organism: Dreissena rostriformis (assembly GCA_007657795.1). NCBI lineage: Eukaryota > Metazoa > Mollusca > Bivalvia > Myida > Dreissenidae > Dreissena > Dreissena rostriformis. The sequence continues at coordinate 67,965 of VMBQ01002987.1, forward strand.
TTAAATTGGATCAATTTATTTCCAAATTAGGGATGTCTAGTATATTTATTTCTATATTTAGAATATTTTTTGAGAAATTCCTTAAAGCAAACAGCGCAGACCCTAATGAGACGCCGCATCATATCTCATTTGGGTCGACACTGTTTGCTAAGGCCCCTTTTCTAGACCCTAGGCATAAATGGGTTAATGTCCCAAGAATAATAATAGTACTACAGTAATGACAATTGCACTACTTAACATCATGACGCACAATACATGCTGGTATGCACGTTAACTTTGTTGGACGAGTTTGAGTCTACAGACATAGAGACGGACGCTGTTTGCCAAGGCCTTTTTTCTAGACGTTAGGCATAAATGGGTTAATTGATAATTTTTGTTGTATCCCTATTTTTTCTGAGAAAACTCGTATTTCTTTTGTTCAAGACATATTGAAAGAAAGAGGGACTGCAGTTATAGTTGAAATGTTTGTTGGCTTATAGAGCCCTTTGTGTTCGAAACTTTTCTGGGAAGAACCAGTTCTTGGTGTCTTTGGAAAGATTCTGAAAAGGCTGGGGATTGAACCCGTTACCTCCCAGTAGCAAGGCGTACTCCATATCCCTTACATCACTGTGACATTAAGATAGATAGACCCTTACAATCCATAGAGGAAACCTATCTGTCTGCCTAGTTTGCTAATATCAGCCACTGGTATTATTAATTTTCACCACTTCCTATTATAAAGGCATATTTAGCTACTAGTATTAATTGTAACATTAAAATGTGCCAACTTGTTTTCACAAGGGCTTCTTTAACAGATGTAAGACAGGTCCTTGTAATCCAAGAAAGACAGGTCTTGCTTAGTCATAAGCAAACGCGCACATCTGCTCGCTGTAATAATAGATGTGGCAAATGCGTTAGTGGGTTTGTAATAAGACAAGTTGGTACTAGTGGCCACTTTTATTGTTATGCGTGATATTTGCTACAGTGAAATCATTCAGCTTGCCTGAATTTTATTTTAACTGTTTTCACTATTGCTTTATAACTTGATTGTCTTCGTTTGTTTATTAAATTGTTTTTGATGCATGATTACCATTATTCTTTAGCCACATAAACTTGGAAAACTTGAAGTCTGATTTTGATTCTGTCATTAATGATAAAACGGTACAGATTATTATCAAAACCTTTTTAATGTACCGAGGTTGCTGTGGTGTAGACACCAAGTACTGGTTCTACCCAGGAAATGACTTGAGATCGTTTCATTAAGCCTTAGGCTTTCGATGCAATCAAGCTTAAACATATAGGTTTTAAACTTAATTTAAACTAAATTTAACAAAAGTCTGATGTAATTCCAGGGACTAACGTTCCATCCACGTCCAACGGCACCACTGCCCCGAAGTCTGGGACAACGAAGGGTCACAGCAACCCCTACTCCCGCCCGCTGAGTGCCAAAGACATCGCAAGTGACCTTCAAACACAGCAGCAGAAGGTAAAGAAGACGAACAGCGTTTCTCAGATGCAGTCCGGTCCCAACGCCATGTTTAATATTGGACCCGACGGAACGCCAGTGTTCGGTTTTCCGATGAACGCGTTCATGCGTCCACAGAGTGCCTTGCGAAAGGAGGCTCCTTCACAGAGCTCCGGTGCTAAAACAACGACAACGAAGAAAACGAGTGAGGAAACGACAGCATCTAAAACTGTATCGACGAAATCTACCGATTCGAGTCCTAGAAAAGAAATACCGCCAACTAAGCTAGAACGGGAAACCGACCTTAGTTTGAACAGTCAGTCGAATAATAAAGAAAATAGTGGACCAAAGAATCACTTCGGACCGGCGTCAAAAGCGACCTCTGCTTCAAGTAGTTCACAGTTGTTAAATCAGAGCATTAATGGCACCACTTCTAGTCCTGTCAAGGTGTCTGCTGCCTCGCAGACTCAAAATAGCACCCTTGCAAAGAATTTGGACTCAGTCTCGAGCATGAATCCCGGAACTCACGAAGTGGGCTCGGAAAATGGTTCAAAGGCTGTCGCATACGCTAAACCAGTTTCTTCACTGCCACGTCCCGGTTCTGCTGTGAAATCCGGTACGCCAGATTCGCAGGTTCTAAATCGGAACTACACTCCAACTAAACCGTACCACGAAGTGGCGAATCCAAGTTTCGGCACAAAGCCTGTGATTTCAGTCACAACAAAGACTCAACAGACGAGCGAGACGATAATTACCGTGAAAGCTGAGCCGCCGAAAGGCGTAACATACATGGCTCCCTCGGTCATAAATAAAGCAAACAAGGCTGCATTAAGCCAGAGTAGTGGCTCAAATAGTTCCAAACTTTCCAGCGAGAGTTCTTCATCTGGCACAACGTACTATAGCAAGAAGTCGAAGGGAGGTGTTATGATTCATGAGCAACGCCCGCCGGCCATTGGAGCCCCTTCAAAATCCCTTCGAGGAGCTGAAAAGGGGTCGGCGACCAATTTTACATCGGGGTCAGAACTGGATGAAGCAGCAGATGACGAGTCAGAAAGTCCATCCGGGTAAGAAGAGTTTGGACAGGGATTTTTTTTCCTTCTTTCTAAAGCACCTGTAAAAGGAACTTTCCCAATTGAGGAAAAATTACAAAATTCCCAATTGCCGTTCTTAACTTCCCAAAAGGAAGGAAAGTTGCATCAATTTTGTTTCAAAGGGGCATAATCTGCTAGTGAACAAATGAAATGAGCAGTGAAACTGACCATTTTAGCAAAAAGGCATTTAAAAGAACATTAAGAGGGGGTTTGTGCCTTTAAGTACTAAGCAATTAAAAGACCCATTATTCCCAATCTGAAGATTTCACGATACGCATTTTCCCAATGTCAGTTTTTTTTGCGCTAACTTTATCCGATTCGCCCAATACTGGTACTTTTCCTAAGGGGTAAAAAAAATTGCAGTCCTAGTGTACTTAATGGACTTGATGGTCAATTTTATGCGAAATTGCAATAAGTACACAGCAGCTTTGTTCATTCCCCTTACACATTGATACCGTAAAAAGTATTATAATACATATTTTTAAGACAATGCTCCCCTTTCCTTGATTAATGCAGGGCGGTTGTGAGTTACTGGTTTTACTTCATAAATGTCAGTTCATCTTCCTAGGAAATTCAGGTCAACGAGTTAAACCTAGCAAATAAAATGTTAAAAACCTTTTTTTTCATACTTTAAGAGTAAATGTAAGCAAAATAACAAGAACTAAACTTTACACTTGTAATCAAAGTAATCACAATTTTTCCCAGTCCAAAGGGCCGCGGCCCAATTCCTAAAATGAGCCTCGTTCTTGGAAAACTTGGCTTAATGCATGTGCATAAAGTGTCATCCCAGATTAGCACTGCACAGGTTTATCAGGGACAACACTTTCCGCCTACACTAGATTTTCATTTAGATAGACCTCCTTTAAAAAAAATCCATACAAGCGAAAAGTGATGTTCCTGATATGGGACAACACTTTATGCGCATGCATTAGTCCCAGTTTTCCCAGAACGAAGCTCATATGAGATAAATAACTGTGGCTGTTTTGACAGGGAAAGGATGGATGGGGAAAAATCACAATATTTCATTGACTCAACTAAAATTGGGAAATAAGTGTCAAAATAGAGAATAAAAAAAGTGTTTTCAATATAATATTTACTGCGGTTAAACTTATAGAGCTGGTTGGGAGATGAACTTAATGTTGAGATTTTTATTTGTATGTCCCCCAATCTATACTGGGGGACATATTGTTTTTGCCCTGTATGTTGGTTTCTTTGTTTGTTGGTTTGTTTGCGTCAAACTTAAACATTGGCCATTACTTTTGCAATTATATTGAAGATAGCAACTTGATATTTGGCATGCATGTGTATCTCATGGAGCTGCACATTTTGAGTGGTGAAAGGTCAAGGTCATCCTTCAAGGTCAAAGGTCAAATATATGGGTCAAAATCATAACTTTTGCAATATTGAAGATAGAATCTTCATATTTGTCATACATGTGTATCTCATGGAGTTGCACATTTTGAGTGCTGAAAGGTCAAGGCCATCCTTCATGGTCATAGGTCAAATATATGGGTCAAAATTGCTCAAAAGGGGACATAATGTTTCACAAACACATCTTGTTTTATTTTGGGGAAATGTTCAATTGAGAATTTTAAGGTCCCTTTTTTTCATTGGGAATGGGTCCCGATTACGGCCTTGATTTTGAATTAAAAAACACACTGAATAACCGTAATTATTTGTGCAGGGAGAGAATGCCTGGGGATGGGGAGGCCAGCCTACTCGGTGATGACGGTGAGGATGATGACTTTCCAGAGGATTGTGAAGAAGACATCGTGGACAATCTCGACGATGACTGCGTTGGAGGATCTGATGGTATCAGTGTTACTATTTAATCAAACTCCTTGATTGTAACTGTTTATGTTCAGTTAGACAGTAGGCGGACTGATTGAACAATTAGACAGCAGGCGGACTGATTGAACAATTAGCCAGCAGGCGGACTGATTGAACAATTAGCCAGCAGGCAGACTGATTGAACAATTAGACAGCAGGCGGACTGATTGAACAATTAGACAGCAGTTGGACTGATTGAACAATTAGCCAGCAGGCTGACTGATTGAACATTTAGACAGCAGGCAGACTGATTGAACAATTAGACAGCAGGCTGACTGATTGAACAATTAGACAGCAGGCAGACTGATTGAATAATTATACAGCAGGCTGACTGATTGAACAATTAGACAGTAGGTGGACTGATTGAACAATTAGACAGCAGGTGGACTGATTGAACAATTAGACAGTATGCTGACTAATTAAACAATTAGACAGCAGGCTGAATGAAAATGTTTATTCTTGGTAAGACAGCAGGCTTATTCTGATTGGAATTTTTTATCCGTGGTAACAATGAAGGCTGAGTTTTGTATCATATTACTTAAGTCAATATTCTTTTTGGTTACTATACTGACTGAACTTTGAGTGTTCTTTTTCACTTTATAGAGGAATTTGAGTGAAATTCTCACCTTATTTAGCAAAAACAGTGTTGAAGCTATCTGACATTAAAGATATCTTAAAACATGAGCAAAGCTCAAACACAGCAAAAACATATTTTAATACAACAACAACAAAACCATTTATTCATTAGTAAAGCTTATACAAGCTCATAGCCTACATTATATATGGATTATACAATTTGTAAGTAATGGTTGAAGATAGAAGTATGACAATAGTGTTATTACAGGTTAACATGGTAAAGTATGAAGGGAATACATAATTGCATCTAATATTGCTACTGCACATCTTATATTTACTAACAATACATATGATTAGAAGAATTTGCAGTAGGGTGAGGAACTTACTGATACAGATTTTTTTATTTTTTTTATTTTTATTGATTAATTCCAGGCGAGTCAGATGGCTATTCCTTCACGAGCAGCAGCATGTCACGCCACTCGGCGCAACGCCTCAAGTCACGACCCGTGAGCGCTGTAGATAGTGAGGTCATCAGCATCAGTCGTGCAGCGTCCCCCGATAGAAGCATCAAGCCTCCACTGACCAAGAGCTTGTTTCCGAAAATTCCGCCGGTTGTGACTTTCGTTGCTGAGGGCGAAAAAGGTAGCTTCAAAAACACTACCAAAAGGCTTTTATTATCAGGCGTGTGACTTTCCCTTGTTTTCCTCTTTGCATTCCCATTGAATGAATTTCGCAGAAGCCCACAATCTCTGCGCTGGAAAATTTTAAAGCAGCTTCTCATTTTAATATAAGTTCGCTTGAAATATTTACGTGGTGACAAGTAATAATATAATTAAAAGTCGCCTTGGTGTAATTGATATGGTGTCCTACTAGCTATCAGGAGGTCTCAGGTTCAATCCCCACTGTTGGAATGTTCTTTATATCTTCGGCATACACCAGGTACTGGTTCTACCCAAGAAACAGACTCTATAAAGTTTCAATAAGCCTTAGGCTTTCAGTGCAATTGAGCTTAAATATATAGTTTTTTACTGTGTAAAATTAGAATTTGGGCTTGCTTGTGCAAACCTTTAATTTCGATGACTTTATTCTAGTTGAGCAATTACCATGGGATGTTAGGAAATACCTGAAGTGGCGTATAACTTCCATAACTCCGAACGTGGTGAAACACTGCCTGGCGCGATCGGGATTTCGGATCACAAAACGCAACCACGACTGGCTCGGCTGCTGGGGGAAGCACATGAAATCTCAGGGATTCAAGGCTTTAAGAGAATATCAGAAGGTTTGTTGGCCATCAGTTACTGGATAATTATCCTTGTTTGATGCGTAGACTGCCATATTGAAATGAGAAGAGTTCACAGGGCTTTTTCCGGTCTATGTGAAGGGGCCTTTGGCCCCTTAATTTGTGAAAAAAAGGAGTCACAATCTTTTTTTAATTGTGAAAAAAGGAGTCACAAACTTGTCAAAATTGTGAAGAAATGAGTCATGAACTCTTCAAAATCATGAGAATTTGAGTCGCAAACTTTTCAAAAATGTTAAAATTTGAGTCGCAAACTCTGTTTATTGTGAAAAAAACGTCCATTCTCTACGAAGGAAAAAAGCCCTGGGTTCCCTGTAGAAAAAGGCTATTTAAGGTGATATTAACATTTAAATTTAATGTTCATAATCCTTACAATATTAATAACCATACAATTACAGATATCACCAATTAAATTTAAGGACAGTTTATGCTAAAATTCTGAATTTCCCCTGTTCAGATATTATTTCATAATGGTGAATTTGCCCTCTTTTACTTTTCAAAAAGGCATAATAAACATCATTCAAATAAGCACTTTGATAAATTCAATCTTACATGTATAGTGGGTAAAATACTTAAAAGGGTAAAAATGAGACACCCTTAAGTATATAATTGTGGACGCTGCTTATTTAAACAAAATCAAAACACTTGTATTTAATTATTCAATTAATCCTTGTTTGAGGTCTAGGCCAGAATCCTAATGGGGCATTTTGAGTACTTTCTGTCTTTTATCTCAGTGTATTTTCCATAGTTTATCTAGAACCAGTATTGTGACTTAGCTCTTGAATTGCCAAACAAAAAATGGATTTGAGCTGTGAATATGGCAAGCTTAATGGTATGAAGTAAACCATACATTTTTTGGTATATAACTTATGTTCCTTGTGTGAAACCTATTTATTTATTTTGTATGAGCTTGTAAAAGTGATAAGGTATTTTGTCTTCTTCAGCTGAACCATTACCCAGGGTCATTCCAAATCGGCCGCAAAGATCGACTATGGCGTAACCTCTCAAAGATGCAGGTCCATTTCGGGAAGAAGGATTTTGGGTTCTTTCCACAGACCTACTGCCTTCCGCAAGATGCCAAGCTCCTGAAACGTGCCTTCGAGGACGGCAGTACAAAGCAGAAATGGATAGTCAAACCAGTACGACATACACAGAATACTATCTTTATTTCCTAAAGGTTTATTCGTTCCTTTAGATTTGGGCAACCCCCGTTTTCTATAGTTTCAGCCATTCCTATAGATTTGCCCCCCCCCTTCCCTATAGTTTCAGCCATTCCTATGGATTTGACCTTTCCCCATTCATATAGGTTCATCCGTTTCTATGGATTCCTATAGATAAGGCCACCCCCCTTTCCTTTAGTTTCAAACATTCCTAAAGATTAAGCCACCCCTTTCCTATAGGTTCATTGATTCCTATATATTCACCAAGCCCCTTTCCTATAGTTTCATATATTCCTATAGATTTGGCCATACTCCCTTTCCTATTGGTTCATTCATTCTACAAGATTCGGACACCCCCCTTTCCTATAAGTTCATTCATTTCTTTAGATTTTGCCAACCTCCTCTCCCATTGGTTCATCCATTCCTATAGATTCGGCCAACCTCCTTTCCTATAGGTTATTTCATTCCTGTATATTTGTGGCCAACCCCTTTCTTATTGTTTATCTATTCCTATAGATTTGGCTACCCTCCATTCCTATAGTTCCATATATTTCTATAGATTTGGCCACACCCCTTTCCTATGGGTTAATCCATTCCTATAGATTTGGCTACCCTTCTTTCCTATTTGTTCATCCACTCCTTAAGTTTAGGCCACCCCTTTCCTGTAAGTTCATCCATTCCTATAGATTTTTCCAACCCCTTTCTTATAGGTTCACCCATTCCTATAGATTTAGCCAACTCCTTTTCCTATTGGTTCATCTATTCCTAAAGATATGGCACCCCCCCCCCCCCCCCCCNTTTCCTATAGGTTATTTCATTCCTGTAGATTCGGCAACCCCCCTTTCCTATAGATTCAGCCATTTCTATAGATTCAGCCATTCCTATAGATTCGGCCACCCCCAATATTCTGCACCTTATCACATTTTTCTGATTTATTGAGTTATTTATCATTTTTTTAGAAAAATTTATAACGTAGATGTAGATTTTTTCAAAGTGAGTGAATTATAGATTTTTGGGGGGGAAAATACTATATTGGTTTAATCTTTATTTGAAAAAAACAACAACAAACAACTAGATTTGAAAAAACAATGACTATATTAGAGGCTTTTTTTGTTGAATAATTATCTTAATAAGAATTTGTAGCAAATCATTGGATTAATGTTTTATAAAAAAGAAGAAAATAAACATGTAAATATACTGAATTTGGAATGTGACAATGTTACATCTTTTTCATAGCCAGCTTCTGCGCGAGGTATTGGAATAAAGGTTATCAGCAAACTCACCCAAGTACCAAAGAAGCGACCAGTGATAGTCCAAAAGTATGGAAGAGACTTGTTTTCCTTGTGTTATTGCAGATTGGAGTCTTACTCTTCTTTTACACCCTATTTTAAAATTGAATGCTTAAAACTTATTGATCAATTTATTTTTGTAAACAACATTTGATATACATCCGGATATACAATTAATTTCACAATATGCTTTATGGAGCACAAGAACTGTCTGAAGTTAAAGTCTGTTTATAAACATTTTGTTACGTTCAACACAAACATAAATTTTGAATTCTTATTGATTTTTTTCAATCGGTAACTTTACGTCAAACTTGTATTATAAATCATAGTTTGGTATTTTAAATGCGTATTTACTCCTTTACGCACATGATCTTTTTCTATGCTATTCATAGATTAATAGGCAGGTTTTATTCTTCTTTTTGTGGAATGTATTAATTGATCCTTTTTTGTGTGAATTATGGTATCTTTGAACACTACATGATCGATGAAAGAAGGGTTATTTTAATATTTGTATGATGTATCATGTCTATACCCTTAATACCTGATCAAACGACAGCAAGTTAAGTTTATATATATTTTGTATGATTTTAGGTATCTTGCCCGTCCCTACCTGATCAAAGGACTGCACGTTCATTTTGATATTAAATGATATTGGGTGTCTTTACTTTAATGATTGTATGATTTTAGGTATCTTTCCTGTTCATACCTGATCAAACCACAGCATGTTTACCATAATATTTGTATGATTTTAGGTATCTTGCCCGTCCCTACCTGATCAATGACAGCAAGTTTGACTGCAGGGTCTACGTGTACGTCAGCTCGTTCGATCCGCTTCGGCTCTACGTGTTTGAAGACGGACTCGCAAGATTTGCCTCTATGAAGTATGCTTAAATAATTAAAAAGAAACTGAATGCCCAACTTTAGTTTAAAAAAATGAATGTACAACTATAATAAAAAAAAAATGAATTCCCAACTAAGCTATACACCTATTGCACCAAATGGAAGATGTAATATTTGTTTAAACCCCAAATTTATTTTAAATTTGACACCGTCACATAAACATTTTGTATTTCCTTTATGGGAAAAAAAAATCCGCTTGAAATTTCAAGGGTGGGCTTTTGTTTATTTTCACCCCTAGATTTTGTAACACAAATTACAGTCTAATCTCTTTATTTCTTATTTGTAGCGCTGAAATAAATACTCCAAAGTACTGATAATTTTGAATGGAACTTTTACAAATTCTGTTGAAATTCATACTCCGATATAATTAAGATAACCAACCATTACCAATATATCGAAAAAGCAGAGTTGGAATTGAACATGTCATTTCTAATTAAATTATTAAGCAAAAGGAGGGGCAGACCGTTAATTTTCAAATAACAAATTCACTATAACAGTGTTCAAATATATTGTAAGTCACCGTAGCTTAGTGGATATGGTGTCCGCCCAGCAATCAGGAGATCGCTGGTTCAATCCCCACAGTGCGTTCTTAAGATCTCCCCCAAAGACACCTAGTACTGGTTCTGGTCCCAGATAACGGACTCGAGGGCGTTTCATATAAGCCTTTTGCTTTCGATGCAATCCAGCTAAAATAAATAGATTTAAACTAAAAAAAATTGTGATCTACAGTATTATAATGAAAATTCAGCACAGGCTGATCAGGGACGACACTTTCTGCCTAAACTGAATTTTTGCATAGAGGAGACCTTCTTCAAACAAAAGCACTGACTAGCAGACTGAACAGGCTAATCTGAGATGACATTTTACGCATATTCATTCAACCCTTTTTTCGGAGCGCCACTCATATTTATTTTTAACTGAAAGGGCCTTTTGGCTTTCAATGGCCAAATTTTTGGTTAAAAATGCAAGGTATGAACATTTGAAAAAGAATATATTAACCACCCTTTTGGGCAATTGAGCTTGATACAATGTACATGTGCGTCCACACAGGCTTATCAGGGATGACACTTTCCACCTCAATTGGATTTTTGCTGAGAAGAGACTCTTTAAAACAAAAAACACTTAAGAGGGGAAAGTGTTGTCCCTGATTAGCCTGTGCGGTCCACACAGGCTAATCAGGGATGAGACTTAACGCACATGCATTAACCCTTTGAGTGCTGGAACCGGATTTTGAAGGTTTTTGCAAACAGTTTGGATCCAGATGAGACGCCACAGAACCTGGCGTCTCATCAGGATCCAAACTGTTTGCTATTCTGATAGTATTCTTTGAAAAAAATCTAAGAAAATGCTAATTTTAGAAATTCAGCAGACGACATTTTAGCAGACGACAAATTTCCCAGCAAGCAAAGGGTTAAGCCAGGTTGTCCTAGAACGAGGTTTGTATGGTCAAATTAAAATACTTTTTTCTTCCAGGTACTCCAGCTCCATGAAACATCTCGCAAACAAATTCATGCATCTGACAAACTATTCGGTGAACAAGAGAAACGCAGACTACCAGGCTAATGCAGACGAGACTGTGTGTCAAGGACACAAGTGGTAATTGGCCGCGATACCTATTTAACCACTCTAGCTTATGCCTATGTGATAAGTTTTCATTCATAAGAACACATGATTACTTATTTCCAAATAACCAGTGATAAATAGAATGGTATTTGTTATTGCCCCTCGCCATGACAAAGCGGTGCTTAAGGCATGTGTGTAAAGCGTCGTCACAGGCTCATCTCGGATGACACTACACTTATGCATTAAACCCCCTTTTCACAGAGCCAGGCTCACATTTTTTTTCTTTCATTCTTTAACAGGAGTCTCAAGGCGTTGTGGAACTACATGAAGCGGCAGGGACACAACACAAACGCAATCTGGGACAGCATGAAGGACCTCATCATCAAGACCATTATCTGGTACGAATATAGTATCTGATATCAAGACCATTATCTGGTACGAATATAGTATCTGATATCAAGACCATTATCTGGTATGAATATAGTATCTGATATCAAGACCATTATCTGGTACGAATATAGTATCTGATATCAAGACCATTATCTGGTATGAATATAGTATCTGATATCAAGACCATTATCTGGTATGAACAACATTTTGTACGACCATTATCTGGTATAAACAACATTTGTATGACCATTATCTGGTACAAACAACATTTGTACGACCATTATCTGGTATGAACAACATTTGTTAGACCATAATCTGGTACAAACAACATTTATAAGACCATTATCTGGTATGAACAGCATTTGTAAAACCATAATCTGGTATGAACAAAGTTTGAAAGACCACTATCTGGTATGAACAACATTTGTTAGACTATTATCTGGTATGAACAACATTTGTTAGACTGTTATCTGGTACAAACAACATTTGTTAGACCATTATCTGGTACGAACAACATTTCTAAGACCATTATCTGGTACGAACAACATTTGTTAGACCATAATCTGGTACAAACAACATTTATAAGACCATTATTTGGTATGAACAGCATTTGTAAAACCATTATCTGGTATGAACAACATTTCTAAGACAATTATTTGGTACAAACAACATTTGTAAGACCATTATCTGGTACGAACAACATTTCTAAGACCATTATCTGGTACAAACAACATTTGTAAGACCATTATCTGGTATAAACAACATTTTTGAGACCATCATCTGGTATAAACAACATTTTTAAGACCATTATCTGGTACAAACAACATTTGTAAGACTATTATCAGGTATGAACAACATTTGTAAGACCATTATCTGGTACGAACAATATCTGTAAGAACATTATCTGGTACAAACAACATTTGTCTGACCATTATCTGGTATGAACAACATTTGTAAGACCATTATCTGGTATAAACAACATTTGTAAGACCATTATCTGGTATAAACAACATTTGAAGGCAATTATCTGGTACAAACAACATTTATTAGACCATATCTGGTACGAAGAACATTTGTAAGACCATTATCAGGTACAAACTACATTTGTAAGACCATTATCAGGTACGAACTACATATATTTAAGACCATTATCTGGTATGAACAACATTTGTTTGACCATTATCTGGTATAAACAACATTTGAAGGACCATTATCTGGTACAAACAACATTTGTAAGACCATTATCTGCTACAAACAACATTTAGAGGACCATTATCTGGTACAAACAACATTTGTAGGACCATTATCAGGTATGAACAACATTTGTGAGATCATTATATGGTATAAACAACATTTGTAAGACCATTATCTGGTACAAACAACATTTGTTAGACCATTATCTGGTACAAACAACATTTGTTAGACCATAATTTTGAACCGAAATATTTATCTGATATCAAGACCATTATTTGGTATGGTTACACGTAGGACCATAATCTTTTATCAACATTATCACCTGGTGAAAACAAAATGTGTAAGACCATCAACTGGAACCAATATAGTTTTCTGATGTCAAGATCATCTGTTAAATTGTATTGAAAGGCTGAAAGAGTTCTTCGTGCATCATGTATATATTCTTTCAGATGTTATATCAGATGATAGGAGAATGGTTAGTGAGTTATGTAGCACATGTGTATTCAGTGTACTCATCATCGTGGTGTTGTAATCCGGTGCAAACAGGGAAATACTTATGTGAACATCACTATTAAATAAATAAAAAATATTATTATAAGAGTTGTGTTTTTATGATGTGTTCTTTTTCTCAAGATTTTTTTTTTCAAACATTGACATTTTTCATATTTTCATATACAAAATTAAAAAAAAACAAAAACACTAACACTTGTGCTCTTTTTATTATTTTTTTTCCTAAAACAGAGAATGAATGAGTGAAAAAAGGTGCTATCAAACTTTGCGATTTGCTTTTTAATAACATATAACTATTCTAATGTTGAAAGCTCTGTATAAAATTCGCTTAAAACACATTGGTAAATAGTTATTATTTTGAGTTAATTTCAGTGCATTTTGAATAGTTGCAAAACGAAAAATACATTAAAAGTACAATTGTTAAAAACATTTCCAGAGCATACTTGTGTGTTTGATAGTTGTAACATATATGTATACCAGTTCACATGTGCATGTTGTTTCTACACAGATAATATTTGTCAAGTAATATTGTCGTGTCGTTTTCACCAGAAATATACCCTATTGTATTAAGCATACATATAGCCACTGTTATGAAGTCATTTAAATATAGTACTTTGTAATGCAATTTTAATAAAGAGTGCAAACGTGGATTTTCTATATAAAATGTATTTTCAAGAAATACATACTTTGTTTTTTCAAGAAATACATACTTGTTTTTTAAACTGTCAGAAACAGTTTTTTTGCCATGTTATGTGCATTTTATATGTATAGTTCAACTATGGTGAATATAGGCCTAAAAAGTGCTATAATTTTGATGCCAACTTTATCTGATAAATTTTATATCAGGGGAATGAAAAACTCTTGGAGAAACAATTCAGTTTTAAGGAAAACAGCATGATTTTAAAACACTTTTCTGTGGGGCTAACAACAGTTGTTGGTCTCTATAAAACCTGCAAAAGTTACAATTTCTTCCCTATTTTTTATTTTTTTTCACCATCAAACAACTTTTGAGAGGGGGTACGTTTGAGTCACGCCGATGGTCGGACACTCGATAAGTTTGCATACAATTGTACAAGTTTTGTGGAGCAAACTTCTTCCACATTTCTAAAGTAATTAAAGTGAATATGTTCTTATTCAGCAGGGCCGTCTCTGGCCATCAGGGGAAGGGGCCAGGGTCCCTCATGAGGGGGAATTTTCGCGGCGTTACCCTTTTATGGGGATTTTTTTTACTTACTCTCTTATTACTACATTTGTACTGATTGAACTATATTCATTGCTTTTATTCATAATTAGGTATATTTGAATAGATGTACTTGAAATAAAATTGAGATAAATAATCAGGAGGCCCTTCTTTCTAAAAAAAATANTGTCTGATTATCAGATTTAACTCTTCCAAAGCCAAGATTTTTCTAGATTTAGTTATTTAACAGATAAGAGATTTTTGAGAACCCATTTCTCAACATTATTTTGATTGCAATATTCAAAGTTAAAATGTGTAGTTTTTAAAATCACACTAATTGTGCTTTAATTATTATTGCGTTTCTTTCCCAGATTATTTTGATTGCAATATTCAAAGTGAAATGTTTTCATGTTTTGTTTTTTTAATCACAATAATGGTGCTTTCAAATTCAATGATCCAAAAAATGTATTATTTTGTTACTTTCGGCAGTTTGCATTCAAACTCCCAGCTAGACGTTAACATCAAGGGTCAGATGATCAAAGACCTAATGAACATCTCAGGAATCCGAGTTCCCGACAAGCACGACGTCGTGCCACACCCAACTCAGACCAGCGGCCCTCCAGATCTCAGGTGAGTTGACCTTTGACCCCTTGCAAAGGAGTTGACTTTTGACCTCGTGCAACTTTTTTTCTTATGCCAATTAGTTGACCTTTTATTTGGTGCCAATAAGTTGACCTTTGACCACCTGCCAATGCCAATTAATTGATCTTATACCTCATGGTCAAGAGTTTATGTTTGACCTCATGGCAATGGTTGACCTTTACCCTTTGACCTCATGCCAATTAGTTTATCATTTACTTCATGCCAGTGAGTTGACTTTGAGCTCCTGCCAATGAGTTGATCGTAGACCTCATGGTCATTAGTTTAAATTGGACCTCATTGGCATAGTTTGACCCTTGACCTCATGCCAATTAGTTAACGCATGACCTTATGCCAATCAGTTAACATCTGACGTCATGGGGTTAGTTGACTTTTGAATCCATGGCAATGAGTTAACATTTGACCTCATAACCATTGGTTGACCTTTGACTCCTTCTTAATAAGTTTAATTTTGACCCGCAAGTCGCCTTCAGAGCTATATTTATTATTGACCTTTGCCCTCTGATTGTTTCTTTACCTGATCTGAGGTAATTTGACCTATGAGCTCATGCCAGTGACATTCAGATCTCTGGTGAGTTGACCTTTGACCTCATGATAGTGACCCTTCTGAATGCAGGCTTGTTGACCTTTGACCTCATAACAATGACCTCATGACTTTAAATTTTGCAGTGCAACTAAAAACAAAGAATAATCTTGGAACATGATTTCGCTATGTATGCTGTAAGAATGAATCTTAAAGAATCTTAAAGCATTCTTTACTTTGAATGATAAATGTCTCATTGTTCTCGAAAATATTTGAAAACAGTTTTTATTGTTATCAAATATGTATATGCTTTTACATGTTTCATCATAGAACCTTTTGGTTTTAAAGTGCTGTTTTTTCAGTGTGCTCTTTAAAACAGCTCTGTTTGTCCTGATTATATGAAATCATGGCAAAAAATCGTATCAGGTACACTGTCCTATATTTGGACTACAAAACCTTTTTAAACATCCTGTGTTTTCAAACCACATGGTATTGAATTTCCAAAACGGTGTGGGTATATCAACCTCACCTGACCTTTTAAATGTATTCAACTTATCTAAAACACAGTGTTGACAAAAACTATTCAATGGCAATTACCCATAGTCATCAAAATATCATTGTTTTGAGACAGATATCAGGTTTCCAATCAGATGTTCTGAGATAATCCGATAACTATCACAAATGCTCCATTTGTTTCGGTGTTAAATAGACAGGTTTTAAATGGGTATAGAGGTTTGTATGTGAATAGCTGATCAGTCGGCAAAAACATGTGCTAGTTTCTGGACAGCTTGGGTGGCACACTTACCTTATCCCTTTGAGTGCTGGAACTGGATTTTGAAGGCCTTTGCAAACAGTTTGGATCCAGATGAGACGCCACAGAACGTGGCGTCTCATCAGGATCCAAACTGTTTGCTATTCTGATAGTATTCTTTGAAAAAAATCGAATAAAATGCTAATTTTAGAAATTCAGCAGAAGACATTTTAGCAGACGACAAAATTCCCAGCATGCAAAGGGTTAAGTACCATTAGTGTATATATTATACACTTTCTTTCATCTTTATAAAAATATGAGTAGCATCGGAGTTAAGGTGGTGTGAAGACTCAAAAGTTGTTTTGGTTGCCCTAGTGGACAGTTATAAAAAAAAAACAAAGAAATCAAATCTGGATATTATTATAGACATATATACTACATTATTTAATAGTCTTGTAATGCAAGTGTGGCTTCATTAAGAAATCTGTTGAATTTTCTTTCCATAACAAACTATCATGAGTAAATATTTGTTTTAATATTCATGCAATCACTTAGTTTCTAAATTAGACTTAGTGGAATAAAGTAGGTATATAGTTTTGTATGCCCCCTTTAAAAAAAATAAAGGGGGTCTTTTGTTTTTGGCCAGTCTGTCTGTCATTCGGTCATCTGTCCCAAAACTTCACCCTTGCTCATAAAATGAAAACTCTTGGGTCTATGTTCTTTAAACTTCACATGTGCATGCATCTCATCGACATCTACAATCAAACATGGTTTGAGGTCACTAGGTCAACGGTCAAGGTCACTGTGACCTTTACATTCAAAATATAACCTTTTTTTTTTAAAAGCTGCCATGCGGCTTCAAATCGCAGTAGGGGGCATTGTGTTTCAAAAACACAGCTCTTGTTTTTATAAATATCGAATTCAATGCAATTAAATCTTTATTATAGAGTGCACATCAACTTAAATCAGTAATGGCTTTGCCTTGAATTCAGCGTGTTGGAAATGTTAGATCAGATACACTTCAGTGCGAAATCCATTTTGGCTGCATTTTCTGTGATCATTTCTTACCGTTTGAATGTGGACCTAAAAGTCGACCATTGACATAATTGTAGTTATTAAGTCGCTTGATAGTAATTGCTGATAATCTCTGGTGATCTGACAAGGAAATGGGTCTTGTGTTTAGTTCCTTTGAACATAGAAGATAAGACGATAATCAGCTATAATCTGTGCATAATTTTCATGCCTGTCAGGTAACATGCTTTAGGTCAATACTGCATTTTTAAACAGACTTGATCACAGTTTGATTATTTTGTTGGTGGTAACATATTTTTTAAAGCACCCTGTATATAATTGAAGTCAATTGATAACAAAACAACAGAAAGGAAGTTTTGAGTTAAAAGTCAGGTGTAAATATATATTGTATAAAAAGATAATGAAAAAAGTTTGCAATGTTATAACCCTTCGCAAGGTTGCAAAGTTCAAATTAGGTACTGTTTTTTGAACACCTGTTTGAGTAAATTTCATATGCTGTGACTACAGAGATGAAATTATTGTGTTATACTAGAAACATGTAAACTAGTTGTTTCCAAAACTTTGTGTAAAAGATACAATTCATCTGTCTGTTGACACAACTTGTCCAATGAAGAACGCCTACACTTTTCAACATACAACATTCAAACTTGCATGCATGGTTCCTTATCATATGAGTCTGGGCCTGTTTAAGTTTTTTTATCGTGCGTCAAAAATTTGCTAAGTTAGTACCTTTTATTAATTGCGTTGAATGGTATTTATAATTGTCACTTCAATAACCAGCTCTATTGTGGAAGGTTATCATTAACGCAATCTAAGTCCAGTTTGGTTTATCTATAAATAATGCCAGATAGCTTTGAAATAATTCAAGATAGCTATGATATAGCAGGGCATCCCATAGCTTAAATTTATTTTTAGCCAAATTTGCCTCGCTATGGCAAAAATCTTGTCATTTTGGCTAATTTATGTGTTTTTATGAAGACAAATTCGAAGCCATACAGAAATTTATTTAGCAAAATGTGTCGATTTTTAGCTATTGGCTAATTTGGCAAATGGCTGAGTAGGCTCTGTATAGTGCTAGATAGCTATTTTATAATGAATTATAGGTTTAACGTGTTTAAAGTTTTTGAATTAGAATTAATTTATTTTCAGCTATTATTTGCCACCCAATAATGTCTGCATGGACAAACGCTTGTTCAGAATTAATTTATTTCAGCAATTATGTCGTACCCAATTATGTCTGCATGGACAAACGCTTGTTCAGAATTAATTTATTTCAGCAATTATGTCGTACCCAATTATGTCTGCATGGACAAACACTTGTTCAGAATTAATTTATTTCAGCAATTATGTCATACCCAATTATGTCTGCACTGACAAACACTTGTTCAGAATTAATTTATTTTAGCAATTATGTCGTACCCAAATATGTCTGCATGGACAAACGCTTGTTCAGAATTAATTTATTTCAGCAATTATATCGTACCCAATTATGTCTGCATGGACAAACTCTTGTTTAGAATTAATTTATGTTCAGCAATTATGTCGTACCCAATTATGTCTGCATGGACAAACACTTGTTCAGAATTAATTTATTTCAGCAATTAATTATGTCATACCCAATTATGTCTGCACTGACAAACACTTGTTCAGAATTAATTTATTTCAGCAATTTATATGTCGTACCCAATTATGTCTGCATGGACCATTTGTTAAGAATTAATTTATTTTCAGCAATTATGTGGTACCCAATAACGTCTGCATGGACAAGCGCTTGTTTAGTCAACAACTCTCGCCAGATGAGAGGGCAAAGCATGCATACTACAGTCAGCGGTATCAAGATGAGGTAAATATATGTGTCGTGTTCTGAGAAAACTGGGCATAATGCTTGTGCGTAAAGTGTCATCCCAGATATTCCTGTGCAGTCCGCACAGGCTAATCAGGGACAACATTTTTCGTCTTAACTGGATTTTTGCTAAGAAGATACTTCTTTTAAATGAAAAATTCCAAAAAATTGTGCGGATTGCACAGGCTGATCTGGGACGACACATTACACACATGCATTAAGCCCCGTTTCACTTGGCTCTGTAGCCTATAATAACTTAGTGCTACGTAACCTGGTTATGTTGTAAAGGTATTTTTGGCAGATAAGTGAGCAAAACAGGCTTACTATAGTAAACAGCATAATTACTTGGTAAATGGTGTAATGTAGCCTATTAGAGGGGTAATTAGTAACATGTAACCTGATTAGGAGGAGTTTAAACTATTCATTGCAAATTCCAGACTGATCTATATAACATTGTAGTTATAAATATTCATAAATAATTAAAAAATTAAGCAAGTTATTCACACAGTACTTGACAACTAATTATACACCCCGCTACATTAAAGCAGCGATATACATGTTTCCGAATTACCACTTCTTTTCGTCCGTCTGTATGTCTGTAGACTCAAACTCGTCCCACAAAGTTAACATGCAAACCAGCATGTATTATGCGTCATGATGTTAAGTAGTGCAATTGTCATTACTGTAGTACTATTATTATTCTTGGGACATTAACCCATTTATGCCTAGCGTCTAGAAAAGAGGCCTTAGCAAACAGCGTAGACCCAAATGAGACGCCGCATGATGCAGCGTCTCATCAGGGTCTACGCTGTTTGCTTAAAGGAATTTCTGTAAGAAATATTCCAAATATAGAAATAAATATACTAGACATCCCTAATTTTGGAAATAAGATGATCCAAATTAGAAGGATGGGAGAGTCCACTAGGCATAAATGGGTTTATTTCAGGTAATATTGTGGGTTGACTGTTCCACAATTAAACACAAACACACTGGAAAATGATCCAGTGAATTCCTGAAGTATTTCCCAAACTAAGAAAACCATGAATTAACGTGTCCACAAAAAGTACATTTTTCTTCAACTACCACATTTCATGCTGACAAATAAACATGATTTTACAGTATCTTCCGTTGAAAATTGAAAAAGTTATTCCCCTTTTTTAGCAAGTACAGCAGACTATACTGGAAATACTGGCACCAGACGACGTAAGGTCTTGTAGACCCAAAGTCGTCTGATGAATTAAACATTCAAACCTGCATTTATTGCTCCTCATGATGTGAAGTTGTGCAAACGCAATTTTAATTATCTGAGGTTAAAATTTGGAAAAGTTATGCCCTTTTTCAGCAAGTACAGCAGACGATACTGGATATCCTGACGCCGGACGACGTACGGTTCCTCACAGAGAGCATAGACGAGGACAGTCGTAAGGGCGGGTTCCAGCGGGTGTTCCCTACCCCCAGCACCCACAAATACCTCAAGTACTTCGAGACGCCGCGCTACTACAACCTGCTTCTCAACCAGTGGGTGCAGCGATTCAACCGCATGGAACAGAGGGGTGGGTTTTTAGTTTAAACCTATTTATTTAAGCTTAATTGCACCCAAAGCCTTATGCTTATTGGGTGCAGGTATTCAACCGCATGGAACAGAGGGGTGGGTATTTTTTGTTATTTTTCAAACCTATTTATTGTAGCTTGATTGAAGCCTTGGCGGTTGGTATTTACAACAGCAAATATGTGATGTTGATTTGAATATATTGGACCACCAAAAATATGCTACACATTAAGTAAGGCTTAAAATGATTGGAACAGAGGGGTTTGTAATGAAATGCTACAATACTACAACCTGCTGCTCAACCAGTGGGTGCAGCGCTTCAACCGCATGGAACAGAGGGGTGGGTATTTTTGTGATGTTGATTCGAATATATTGGACCTCAAAAAATATAGTACACATTAAGCAACGATCCAATCGCATTGAACAAAGGGATGGGTATTTTTGTGATGTTGATTCAAATATATTGGACATCAAAAAATATAGTACACATTAAGCAACGATCCAATCGCATGGAACAAAGGGTTGGGTATTGACAACAGCAAATATGTGACGTTTATTTAGTTTAAATCTACTTATTAAAGCTTGATTGCACTGAAAAGCAAATATTTTAGTTTAAACCAATTTATTTGAGCTTGATTGCATCAAAAGCCTTAGGCCTTATTGAAACGCTCTCGAGTCAGTTTCCTGGGTAGAACCAGTACTTGGTGTCATTGGGTGAGATCTCATGAGATCTGTGGGGATCAAACCCGTTACCTAACGTTCTCTAGGTGGACACCATATATCCACTATTCAACGATTCAACTACAAGGAACACAGGGGTTGGTATTTACAATAGCAAATATGTGACGTTGATTTAAATATATTGGACCTCCAAAAACATGCTGCATATTAAGTATCGCTTGAAATGATCGAAACAGGGGGGTTTGTATTCAGTGTATTTAGTTTGGTTGAAACCTATTTATTTAAGCTTGATTGCATTGAAAGCCTTAGGCCTTGAAATGCTCTTGAGTCAGTTTCTTGGGTAGAACCTGAAGATCTAAAGAAGGATCCCACTGTTGGGATCAAACCTGTCTTCTAACGTTTGCTAGGTAGACACCATAACCACTATGCAACAATTCAACCTCATGGAACAGAGGGGTGGGTATACAACAGCAAAAATGTGACCTTGATTTATTTAAGCTTGATTTTATTGAAAGCCTAAGGCTTATTGAAACGCTCTCGAGTCAGTTTCCTGGGTAGAACCAGTTCTTGGTGTCATTGGTTGAGATCTAAAGAATATTCCAACTGTGGTGATTCAACCAGTGACCAAACGTTCACTAGGCGGACATCATAAACCACGATGCAATGATTCAACTGCATGGAACAGAGGGGTAGGTATTTTCGACGGCGAAAATGTGATGTTGATTGATTTGAATATATTGGACCTCCAAATATATGCGACACATTAAGTATGGGTATGCCATTTCAACCGAATGGAACAGAGGGCTTGGTAAAAACTACAATAAATGAGCCACACTCTAGGAAAACGGGGCTTAATACAATTTTGTAAAGTGTCTTCCCAGATTAGCCTGTGCAGTCTGCATGTGCAGTTTACTTCTTTTGTAATGGAATTTTGCATTTAAAGGAGGTCTCCCAGATAAGCCTGTGTAGACTGCACAGGATAATCTGGGACGACACTTTATGCACATGCATTAAGCCCAGTTTTCACAGAGCGAGACTCATTTGTTGCTTGATTATGTTTCAGGGATAGCTCTGCTCCAGTCACTGTGTACTGAAGGCCTACATCTGGAGCTCTGTACGGACAACCACAATCACCAGGTAGGCTTTTGGAGGAATATTTGCTTTAAGTTTGCTTTTGGGAGAATATTTGCTTAAAGTTTGCTTTTTGCTGAATATTTGATTTAATGTTGATATTGAGAGAGAATATTTGCTTAAAGTTTGATTTTTGCTGAATATTTGATTTAATGTTGCTATTTAGAGAGAATATTTGCTTAAAGTTTGCTTTTTGCTGAATATTTGATTTAATGTTGCTATTTAGAGAGAATATTTTCTTAAAGTTTCCTTTTTGCTGAATATTTGATTCAAGTTTCCTTTTTGCTGAATATTTGATTCAAGTTTCCTTTTTGCTGAATATTTGATTAAATGTTGCTATTGAGAGAGAATATTTGCTTAAAGTTTGCTTTTTGCTGAATTTGAGACCTTTCTCACAAGATTTAAGTGTTAAAGGCTTCATTTCAAACCTTAAATACTGATGAGCAGCAAGCAGCATAAAGCCCAAACAGACTGCGAGTAAACTTTTAAACTAAAAGATTGCACAGTGAGGATCAAACCCCCCACCTTTTGGACACCCTTTTCACTTAGCCGTGGCAACTATGATTTTTTTAAATAAATAGTACATGGTTTTAATAGTACATGTTGTAATTCAGTGGAATCCTCCGAACGCCACCTGTCATTCGTATCGTGGAGATCGTTTGCTGAGCGCGCCGGTCTCTAAACATTTGAAGGAAGGTGAAGCCATAAAATCGAGGTAAATGTTGAAATGAGCTACAATTCTCATGGTCATTCGTTAGAAAATGAGTCGCGCTCTGAGAAAATAGGGTTTAATGCATGAGCGTAAAGTGTTGTCCCAGATTTTTTCCGCTTTATTGGAATTTTTGGTTTAAAGGAAGATTCTTCTTGACGAAGATCCAGTCAAGGCAGAAAGCGTCGTCCCAGATTAGCTTGTGCAGACTGCACAGGCTAATCTGGAACGACACTTTACACACATGCATTAAACCCATTTTAAGAGAGCACAACTTAATTAAAAAACAACTAGGCTTGCTTTCGTTTACATAATCTACACTTTTACTGTTAATAAATAAGCCACTGTAATATCATATTGGGCTGCAAGTTGAAATTTGTCTTTTGGGGGTTTTGTTGTTTTTAGCTTGTAAATATTGTACCTTTTTTACATGATTGAAGTCCCTATGCATTTGCCTGCATTTTGAGTAACACAAAAATGTTTGTTGTTAAATCTGCAATAGTTTTCCCATATAGGCTTCTATGTCTTCAAATATTAGATAGTTTAGTTCTACTTTAGAACACATGCTACATAAGTGGTAAAATAATTATGTGTCATCACATAATGTTTACATGATTGTGATGGTTTTGTTTTCTAGCCGATGAAATGGAAGTGTGTTTGTAATATATGGTAACAAAATGATGCGACATTTCTTTTTGTTAGTGTTCAAGTTTTCAATGTTTATGTCGAGCTTTACATTTGAATTTGAGCCTCGCTCTGTGAAAAGGGGGTTTAATGCATATGCCTAAAGTGTCGTCCCATATTAGCCTGTGCGGACTGCACAGGCTAATCAGGGATGAAACTTTCTGCCTAAACTGGATTTTGTCAAGAACAGTCTTCCTTTCAACAAAAAAATACAATAAAAGCAGCAAGTGTCGTCCCTGATTAGGCTATAGGCTAATCTGGGACAACACTTTAGGCACATGCATTAAACCCCCTTTTCACAGATGGAGGCTCATCTTGTTGTTTGCTCTTCAATTTGGATAAGTTGAGGCTTCTAAAGTTGTCATAGGTTAAAATCTAAGTCAGATAATAATTCTCTGGATTTTGATTGTGGTCAAGTATATGTAAAGGGGATTTATTATACCCCTATTGCCAATTCATTCCCTGGTCTTTTAACACTATCTCAAAGACAAGGGATAAAGGCTGAATGAAAAGTGATCGAAACCTTCTATGGTCCTATAAAATTTTCTCAGTCAGTTCTAATATTTGAGAATATTTCTCCAAGACAGATAAAGTCGCCATTTTTTTCAGGCGTACAAGTAGGGAAAAAAACGCTGAGAGTACAAACAAAAGTAGGGAAAAAAACACAGAGAGTACAAACAAAAATAGGGAAAAAAACGCAGAGAGTTTGAACAAAAGTCTTCGGTATGAGCATGGCTCTTGGGTGGGCACTTATGTGAGAAGCCTACCAAATATACCAAAACAGCCTCAGTAAGAAACAGCCTAGCTCTGGAAAAACTGGGCTTAATGCATGTGCGTAAAGAGAAGCTCCAGATTAGCCTGTGCAGTCAGGGATGACACTTTCAGCTTTAATGGTGGTTTTCTTTTCAATGAAGTCTCTTCTTAGAGAAAGTCCTGATAAGGCGGAAAGTGTCGTCCCTGATTAGCCTGTGCAGACTGCACAGGCTAATCTGGGACGAAACNAATTGTACAAACAGTTATCAACTTTGCTGGATCTATATGCATTTTCCTCTCCCGAGGTGGTTCTTAAATCACTTCCCTGAATATATAAGGTATATATGAAAAAATATTTATCAGCGTTGTGTAGAATGAAGTGATATATTTGTACTCGTATACATCTGGCAAACTCAAACTTGACTCACCTATCATGATCTTTCCCAAACCATCACAGTTGGCTGCAATTAGTTTTGGCAGGGTTATGGCCCTTAGTCTGTTTTCCGCTAAAGATAATTATAGTCCCAAAATTTTGTGTTTTTAAGTCTTCTTTTTCAGCAGATTTTGCTCAATCTTTCACTGCCCATTAACCTTAATGAGTAGACAATTTTCCTTTTTCGTAGACAAACAATTATCCGCTTGTCCACTATAGAACCTCAGCTGCGTACTCGTGCAAAAATATCACAGTATTGTACACAATGCTGTTAACCCTTTCCAATCAGATATGCATTATGGAACGTTTGTAGTCCCTTAAAAAATCAATTAAAAATTCAAGACATTTCTTACTTGGTTCAAGTTTCAAAGGCCTTGTTTCCAACCTTTAGATACTGATGAGCAGCAAACAGCATAAAACCTGAACAGCCTGCGAGTTACTCGCAGGCTGTTCTGGTTTTATGTTGGTTGCATATAGCCATTTTCACTTTGCTTTTGAGCGGAAATGGGTTTATATGCATTAAAGCTTGTTAATTTGTTATTACCATATCAGACGAGAAAGGACTTTTCATGGCAGCATAATGAAGGTATTGTTAGATTTTGTCCTGTTATCATATATATCATGTATCATTTGTTTTGTCAGCTTTACAAGGTGAACGTGTTTGTTTGTATTGATATAAACATTCTGGTGAACTCGAAAAAGGTCCATTACAATGACATAATATCAAATTGTTAGTGCTTAAACTGGGGGGGAGGGGGTTAGGGATAGTCACCTTATTTTTTTGTCGCTTTAAATGCATCATTGTGATTTTATAAGCTCTGTTCGGGCTTATTATCATAAAATTTTTAAGTGTAAATTTTGTGGAAATTATATGGTTTTGTATTTTATACTTAAGTTGTGTTAAGCACAATATTAGGTGACCTTTTTCTAGTAGCATCGCTTTAACGTAAGGTGATTTGGTTTATCGTCATGCAAAGATTATCCACTATTGTTGCTGTTGTTGTTGATGATGTTACAGATACATGTGGTAATTATATTCGTTTACTTGGAACAGAAAGACTTGATGACAAAATATATCCATGTATATGTAAAACATTATGAATCCTTGCACATTGAATGTGCCAAAACGCCTCTTTCTCTTCGTGGCAAGTTGGTGTTTTAGTGTCTTTGTCAATGGCAATTTATTCTTTCTAAACTCAATAAAGTAATACCAAAGAGTTAGACTGCCCAGCCCCCCTGGGGCCACGTTTTTCAAAACAGTGCAAGCATTCTCGAACTCGGTCGAGATACCCTAACACTTAAAAGTTTGGTGAAAGTTTCGAGACTACTGGGTCAAAAAGTGACTTGTATAAAATGTTTACAAGATTGTCCATCAATTTCAGATGTAAATGCGACATTTTAGCATATCAAACTTTTAATCCATTTTTTCCAGTGCAAATTGAAGCTTTATTATTGCCAATACCTAGTTATTTTTTATGAGTTGTGGTCAGCACCTCTGGAATGGACATGTTAGTTTAACAAACAGCCTTTGCATGAAATTTAAATCCTAGTTAACATGAATGTATCAAGAATTTATTTGTGACGTATTGAAGCAATATATTTGAGCCCCGCTCTGGGAAAATGGGGCTTAATGCATATGCGCAAAGTGTCGTCCCAGATTAGCTTGTGCAGTCCGCACAGGCTAATCAGGGACGACACTTTCTGCCTGAACTGGATTTTTCACTACAAAGAGACCTTCTTTCAACAAAAATATAAAAGCGGAAAGTGTCAAGCACAGCCTAATCTGGGATGACACTTAACGCACATGCATTAAGACCCTTTTTCCCACAGTGCACCCCATATGTGTAGTAATTTCATTTTAAACATCATTGTCAGCAAATCGTCTGCTACTTTAACTCCACTGAAGAGAAAAGCGTTGCCTAGCAACTCTATGCAAAAACTTGCAACTCAAAATTCCACGCCTTTACGGTACACACACTCACCCATGCTTCCCAAGGACCCTGCGAGAGCAGAATCTCAGGACAGTAAAAGAAAATCGCAAATGGTCCATTACCGTCGCAGAATTATGCTCCTCAGCACGGTAAAAGTTTGAAATTAACAAAATAGGAAGAACACGACATTGTTTTCTGTGTGACTTTTATGATACATACAGTTTGTAATGCAAGATTGTGTAAAGCATCCATATACATTTTCAGTTTTATTTGAATGAGTAATATCTCTAATTAATGGATTTTTGTTTTGTAAATTGTAATGACTATTATATATATTCTATAATTTTCTATTGTTTTGTAATAAAAATTAATAAAAAAAGAAGGACACATTTCTGTCATATGTTTTCTGCCATAAGACCTGCTGATATATTGAAATACGATATTATTTTAGGTGACCAGCATTGACCTTTATGCGAAAAGAAACAAAAATTAGTAAACATAGGTAACGATAATGAATTCTTATTATTCCCAAATGAAAGCATGTTTGTGTATTTTCAATGGACAAGTTCGCGTATTTGAACTTGATCGTGTCTCTTCCAGTTTGCATGATTTGCATGGGAAATGGTTGTGATGCTTTGAAATCTTGCTCTGCAGGTGGCCATTGTTTGGTTACATATTGTACATTAAGCAGCATTCTTGGAAAACTGAGCTTATAATGCATGTACTGAAAGTGTCATCTCAGATTAGCCTGTGCAGTCTGCACAGGCTAATCAGGGACCACACTTTCCGCTTAGACTGGATTTTTGATTAGAAGAGACTTCCTTTAAACAAAAAAGTCCATAAAAGCGGAAAGTGTCGTCCCTGATCGCACAGGCTAATCTGGGATGACACTTAACGCACATGCATTAAGCCAATTTTATACAGAACCAGGCTACATTGTTGAATAATAATCGTAAAACTATGTTCAGATATCATAATGTGAGATTAGTTTTTTGGACATCGTGGACACATTGTAGACATATCATATCATATCAGTGTTGAGATATTACAAATATAATGTAATGTTTTCCAGCATTCATCAATGCAATTATTAAAAATATGCATGCAAGCACTTTGGTTGACCTTTATTGATTCATTGGAATAATGTTCAGGTATATTCAGTTATGAACATCTGATATCATACACATGTTGAGATATCATTTTCTAGATATCATTGCATTGTATTTTGAATATTGCAGATAGAAATCATTGTTTAGATATCATGAACATAGTAATGATCCTCGAGAGGCGGAGCATATAGTTGGCGCTTTGTCTATCCGTTGAAATTTAAAAAAAATGGAATTAAGAGTGCGTGGGTCTGAAGTGAATTTCCCTGTTAATAGTTCTTGTCCTTCTCTATTTCCATCCTTCCGTTCATCTGTCTGTCATTCCGTCCCTCACAATTTTCGTTTTCATGAGAGGTCTCAGACATCAGTGATCCGAATTTGATAAAAACTTAATAGGCAGCATCCTTATATGGTTGTTTTTTTTATCTTGTCTGGTCATTTCCGGTCGATTGATTTTTAAGGTAGTTATTGCCCTTTCATTAGCAATGACACGTGACTGGTCGATTGATTTTTAAGGTAGTTATTGCCCTTTCATTAGCAATGACACGTGACTGAAATTGCAAGACAATCTTAAGATATCATGGAAATAATTGTGGAGATAGCATTATCACGGTGCCTTTACCACATGACTTTTTAAGATCTGTGTTGGGAGAATAAAGCGCAACCCAGATAACATTTTTAAGGATGTCTTTTTAAATATTTCACCACTTTAATGGGATAAAATGGATAGCCCGCTCATTTGTGAGAGTTTTCTAAAGGAATCATGATTATTTTTAAACAAATAAGTATTTTTTAGGTGAAGTGTAACCGCGCATTTAAACGGTAAGAAAAATGTCCAATCAGTGTGGGGACTTCATTTAACAAACGCGCGACTGCACTTTACTGAAAAAATACTTATTTGTTTAAAAAAATCATGTTACTTATAGAAAACTCTCACAAATTAGCCGGCTCTCCACTTTATCCCATTAAAACTGGTGAAATATTTAAAAAGACATCCTTTCAAATGGTATCTGGGTCGCGCTTTATTCTCCCAGCACAGACCTTAAAAAGTCACGTGGTATAGGCACTATGATTATGCTATCAGTGTTTTGATAGCTTGGCAACATTGAAGATTTTGCTGTCTATGTATCTTATGATATGAACACACTGTCACATACATGTGTATCATTAACCCTCTTTTGTTAACCCTTTGCATGCTGGGAAATTTGTCGTCTGCTAAAATGTTGTCTGCTAAATTTCTAAAATTAGCATTTTTTTTCGATTTTTTTTTTCAGAGAATACTATCAGAATAGCAAACAGTCTGGATCCTGATGAGACGCCACGTTCTGTGGCGTCTCATCTGGATCCAAACTGTTTGCAAAGGCCTTCAAAATCCGGTTCCAGCGCTCAAAGGGTTACAAATTATGAAAGCACACATTTTTTAGACACCATATAATGATGACGCTGCTGATATATTGTGTGGAAATTTCTTAATGACAAACTGCAAAGATTTCTTGCATAGATATTATAAAGGAGCTGCGCTCTGTGAAAGTCTGCGCAGGCTTATCAGGGACAACACTTAACGCCTAAACTGGCTTTTCGTCAAGAAGAGTCCTCCTTTAAACGAAAAATACAATAAAAAAATGGAAAGTGTCTTCCCTGATTAGCCTGTGCAGACTTCACAGGCTAATCTGGGACCACGACGCTTAAAGCACATTCGTTTTCTCAGGGCGAGGCTCAATTATAATACGGCTTAAATATCATAGAATTTGTGTTAACCCTTTGAGCGCTGGAACCGGATTTTGAAGGCCTTTGCAAACAGTTTGGATCCAGATGAGACGCCACAGAACGTGGCGTCTCATCAGGATCCAAACTGTTTGCTATTCTGATAGAATTCTTTGAAAAAAAAATCAAAGAAAATGCTAATTTTAGAAATTCAGCAGACAACATTTTAGCAGACGACAAATTTCCCAGCATGCAAAGGGTTAAGATTATTCCAATTATTACACTGTTATCATAGGAATACTTTAGCTTGAATAACATTCAACACATACAGCCACCAGGTGACCCGTTATAACTTCTAATAAAATTTATTTTTAAATATCACTGATGAAAAAGCTATCCTCCTCTGGCTAAGTGTACAGATCTTTGAGATACATCAGAGAAAACAACCACCATGTTTTGTTATCCTCCCCCAAAGGTGGAGGGATATAGAATTGGCGTTGTCCGTCGGTCCGTCCAATTTGCACCCATCCCTAAATAAAATGTATATGGCGGGGCATATCAATTCAAGGAATTTGCTTGTTATCTTGAAATTTGAAGGAACAAAGAAAGTGAAACAAACATTTTCCAAAAAGTAAGTTTCGGAATCCAACTTTTTTTTGTTGAATTTTCCAATTGTAGTGATGAAAGCTCAGGGAATTAAAGCTATGGAGGTAGGCCAGTAATGAGCATAATTTTAATGATTTTGCATGTCTTAGAGGTATTTTCTATCTGATATGTACGTTTCTGATCTCAATTCTGCGAGAATTTCACTGAAAGTCAATGCATATAAAGTCTGATAAGCAATTATGGCTTTCACTGGATGTGTTATCTTAATACGCTTATACTTATATACACGGAGCACAATTATGCTGAACACCCTGTAAAAATTGTGCATTTGTATACGATCTGCACTTTGGGAAAACTGGGCTTAATGCATATGCGTAAAGAATTGTCCCAGATTAGACTGTGTAGTTTACACTTGCTAATCTTCAAGGACACTTTTCGCATAGAATGTTTTTTTTTTTGTTTAGAAGGGATTTCTTTTAAACAAAAAATTCCATCAAAGCGGAAAGTGTCATCCCTGATAATCCTGTGCAGACTCGGCACACACTTATCTGGGACGACACTTTACGCACACGCATTAACCCTTTGAGCGCTGGAACCGGATTTTGAAGGTTTTTGCAAACAGTTTGGATAAGATGAGACGCCACAGAACGTGGCGTCTCATCAGGATCCAAACTGTTTGCTATTCTGATAGTATTCTTTGAAAAAAATCGAAGAAAATGCTTATTTTAGAAATTTAGCAGACAACATTTTAGCAGACGACAAATTTCCCAGCATGCAAAGGGTTAAGCCCAGTTTCCCAGAGCCCTGCTCATATTTTATTTGTGTCTGACTCACTGTTGTGTGCTTTCATTTTATTACGTTATCATCACAGATAATGATGTTCATGTTTTCCATTTATACTGCTACCTGCATATTGCTTGGTTGATACATTATATAAACTCTCAGTATATATATAGTCAGTCAGACTTGTATTTTCAAAAATTATGTTTTGTCGCCAGCTATGTTCTGTAATTTAACAATTAATGTGTTATCCAAAGATTCTGTTACTTGTGTATTCAATAGGTATAATTTAGCTTGTATATTATCCATACACTTGTACAGTCTATCATTGTTTTGAAGTCATTAGGGCTAATTAAAGCCCTTCCATGTGTATTCTTTAATATTGTTTGCCTATTTCATGCGGTATCTTTCTCAAAGATACTAAACACTGAAGTATGTAATTCTCATTAATCAGTATCTGTTAAGGATGTGTTTGCTATCCTATTTGTTATCCTATTTCTATATGTTATATAACTATTATCCTTCCAAATGTGTTCGCTCTTTATACAATATAACTTCAAACCATAGCCTTTAAAATATAAAGGTAATCACATTATTTGTCTTCAACTTTGAAATTTTCCCCCCATAATTGCTGTTTGTATACAACTCAAAACCTAATACCCAATTGAGAGCCTTTGGAATAGTTGCGTGTTGCCTAATATCCCATCCCCCCCCCCCCCNCCCCCCTTATTACCCTTTTCACAGCACCAATTTGTCTAATCTGCACAGGGCGATGCGAGTAAAACGCTCGACGGCGAACACAATGTTGCACCATCGGTCGAATAGTCAATCAAGCAGCGTTTCCTCAATTCATAATCTAGTCCTTACTCCACCCCCTGTTGATATTTTGACGCCCAAGGGAAAGGCGCCCAATAGGTATGTGAGCACTGCGGGTTTTGTGTGGAGGTGGATTAACTGCGTGATGCTGTAACATTCTAGTATTTGTAACCTGTTTTAACCATATTTTAACCCAGCGATCGGGTGGTCACGGGTTTGATCTCCATTGTGGGAGCGTTCTTAAAATCTCCCCTGTAGGCACCAAGTACTGGTTCTAGTCCCAGGAAACGGAATCGAGAGCGTTTCAAATAAGCCTTAGGCTTTCGATGCAATTGAGCTAAAATAAATAATTTTTTTAACTAACCATATTTTTGTTGAACATAACACCTTTTTGTGTTAACCCAATTTGACATGTGTGTTACATGCTCAAGATGATAATGGCATAATTACAAAATGAGTGTAACAGCTGTAGGCATTATTAAGAGTGCTGTGTGGCTATTTGTTTTAGTTTTTGTCGTATTTTATTGTCATTATTTTTATAAAGCGTTATGGATTCTTTTTGCATTTTTAAATTGAATCATTTTTGCTGGTCAAAAAACAGCCAAAGCATATATAAAGCTGTTAATTACTTTCACGACTTTGTGTTCCCCACAGAAAATTGACCTTTTTAATGAACTATGCAAATGGATGTGTACACAAAATGTCATCCCTGTCAAAATTGTGTCTGGTCAAGATCACTTTCTGCAAAGAATTCCTTACATTTTCTGGCATCCTTGACATAGAGCTGTAGGGTCTCCAGTTCAAACAGGATTTCATGATTCTTTCAACTTTAAGAGTGCTGTTTATCAACTCTTGTTATGTTTATCAACTCTTGTGATGTTTATCAACTCTGGTGGTTCTAATCAACTCTAGTGATGTTTATCAACTCTAGTGATGTTTATCAACTTGTGTGATGTTTATCAACTCTAGGGATGTTTATCAACTCTAGTGATGTTTATCAACTCTAGTGATGTGNTGAATTTCGATGTACGAAAAAAAATGACATATATAGAAGTGGAAATACTGTTTTTGTTATGACGAATTAATACACACATCACAACAGTGTTTGAATACATGGTTAAATACATGATTTGGGGATGAAAATCAACTCTGAACTATACTTCTCGAACTTAAGCAAGTGGGTAACAGGGAAAAGCAAAATGTGCCGTTCGATAGGCAGATAATCATATATTGGNGGTCTTGTTTATACGAAAGATGACTGCGTTTAAGTGAGGTTAGTTGGAGCTGACTTACAAAATGGCGAAGTTTTTGTGTTATCCGTAAAGGAGTATCGTGTATTTAAACCCGGTAAGTCACTTTATATTTATAACTCTTTTAAATGAATACGCCCTTTCGGCTCTATGGTGTTTGTGCTTCCCTCGCTTTTTGTCTCGAGATCGTAGACGTCGCAATAAAAAAGTTATTTAAGCAAACCTTCGACAAAACTGTTGTTTATTGACTTTACCTTCGAGATATTGGATCTATCTGAACGCTTCGGAAAGTGGGCTACACCACACCGTCTCTCTGATGTACGTAGGGGGCCGTCATATTGGAACTACTTTTGAAAACAAAATGGCTGCCACCACGTAAAGAAGAAAAAATAGAATGTGTTTTTTGTCAATTTTTAACAGATACATATATGTGTCGCCTTAAGTACTGACTGACAAATTTTGTGAATTTGAATTTGTGTAATTTTGTGAAGAACTGACAAAAGATGACAGATTGTCAGACTGACAAGAAAATCTGAAGCAAATTTATCTGTTATTCATAAATATTCCTTTAAAAGTCATGTACAGATGCATCAATAGAAACATACAACAATATATGATACAATTAAAATTATTCATAACAGTTTAGCAATATAGTATTTGGAAATTTATTTTCTTGTAATTTGTTGGACTGACAATAATTTGTTCGGACCGACAAATAATATACACAGAGTTTTATTGATTAAAGCAGTGCAAGTTAAAAAAGTACCATGTTTAAAATACAAATGAAAATTAATGTTGTCACTGGAAGTAGATTAGGTTGCACTTAAAAATATCAGCATTTAATTGAATAACATAAAATGATGCAGCTGGATAATTGTCTTGATCTATTCTTAATAGACAATACACAAGTTACAACCTCTATTTTGTATTTTTATGCCCCCGAAGGTGGGCATAAAGTGATCGCACTGTCTGTCTGTCCTTCTGAAATTCCGTCACACTTTACGCTTAGCTTTCGAAAAAAAAATCAAAGCGGCGCAGTAGGGGCATTGTGTTTCTGACAAACACATTTCTTGTTTTTTTTTTTACTTTCACTTTTAAAATATGTTTTCAGACCAAAATTTGTTAAGCATCAGGCTTCGACTTTATTTATTGGCGCAGACTTTATTCCAAGACACTTGTCAGATGCCAATCGTCTTTTTAGAAACAAAATTCAATATNTAGTGGGTATTAATAGCTTAAGACATTATTGGCAACATGCCCGTTTAATTCATATTATTAATATTGTTTAATTGAGCATGGAATGTTAATCAAAATTGGGGGTAAATTTCAATCGACCAGTATTGACCAGTAATGACCACTTCATGAGAATTGACCGAGGCGGTTTTAACCGGTAAAAACCACCGGTTAAAACCGGGGGCGGCCGATTGGTGCCAACCCTGGTATAATTTGAGGGTAGAATAAGACAGCAAAGTTAGAATGGACATCAATTTTAGTTTTTATTTAAGTCAATACAACAGATGCATACAGAAACACATATTTAAATGCATAGGAATTCAAATAGTATTGTCAATACAATACAGTCACAGTACTAAATATGTTTGGTTTTCAGAGATTTGTGAATATGCCTTTTTATGCGATATTGGAAATTCTTCTTATTGAACTAATGCAGCATGTGCTTTGGAACTGGAATCACATACTGTTTGAAAGCTGGTGTTCTACGTCCAGTTTCTGCTATGCAACGATTGTTCTCAACAATTGCTCTTGCATACAGTGCAGATAATAGGGTACATTTTAAAATGAAATTGTGCAAACAATTGATTTTCAGGTATGTGCTCTTTACCGTTATACTGTTTTTCCATTAATGTTTTGTTCAATACTTGATCCAAGTGCCTCAAGATTTTTAATATAAGCTATTGTTAATGGGAATTTTTCCATTTTATTGTCCAGTTCAACAGCTAAGGAATTATATTTCTCCACTTTCCTAATATTTGGAAGTCTATTCCTTACATCAATGTAGATGTTTTTCCGGTCTGGATTCACAGCAACAACAGTTACATTTTTATACATTAGCGACTGTGCTAGGGCATTAATTCTTTCTGGAAAATCTGTTGCTGTTAGGGTGACATGGGCAATCTGTGGGTGTAGGCAGGTCAATTCTCCCAATCTTTCAAATTTAGGTCTGAATTCTGGTCCCCTGCAACAAGATACATTTCTTTATGTAATTTACAATGCTGTANCTAGTGATGTTTATCAACTCTAGTGATGTTTATCAACTCTAGTGATATGTATCAACTCTAGTGATGTTTATCAACTCTAGTGATGTTTATTAACTCTAGTGATGTTTATACAACCTACTTATGTTTATCAACTCAAGTGATGTTATCAACTCTAGTGATGTTATCAACTCTAGTGGTGTGTATCAACTCAAGTGATGTTATCAACTCTAGTGATGTTTATCAACTCTTGTGATTGTATATCAACTCTGGTTATGTTTATCGACTTTGGAGATGTTAATCAACTCTAGTGATGTTTATTTACTCTAATGATGTTTATTAACTCTAATGAAGTTTATTAACTCTAATGATGTTTATCAACTCTAGTGATGTTTATCAACTCATGTGTTGTTTATCAACTCTGGTGATGTTTATCAACTCTAGTGATGTTTATACACGCTTCTTATGTTTATCAACTCAAGTGATGTTATCAACTCTAGTGATGTGTATCAACTCTGGCTATGTTTATCAACTCTAGTAATGTTTATCAACTCTGGTTGTGTCTATCAACTTTAGTGGTGTTTATCAACTTAAGGGATGTGTATCAACTCTAGTGATGTTAATCAACCCTGGTTATGTTTATCAACTCTTGATATTTATAAAAAAATGGTGGCATTCATCAAATCTAGTGAGGTTTATCAAGGAGAACATGCATTGGTTCTATCTACTAGGATACAGACACGTAAAAATAAAAAATAAATGCTATTACTAATTTACTTAGTTATTTAGAGAACTTAAAAAACCTGTTGTTTAAAGGTTACAATCTTGGCAGGTTTTGTGATAAAAATATATGTAATAAATAACCATGAAAGAATGGATATGAATCATTCCTGTTTTGAAGATTGAATTTCAGATTTCAATTAACTGAATGTAAACTTCAAAGCAAAGAAATTGATTTTCGCGGGATTGAAATTATCTTGGTTCCACTAGAGAAAATAAAGTTTTCTCTGTACAAAAAGATTTGGAAGAGCAAGGGTGGGCAACCATGGCTAAAATGGTAATTTCGAAACCCTGCCTCGTTTTGAAATTGCCTTCTCAAAAGACCGTTGACTTCTGAAAACTGTTATTGTTTTAAATTACCCTCTTAAAGGATTTTTGAATTCTGACAAGTGTTTGAAATTGCCCTCTCAAAAGACTGTTCACTTCTGAAAACTGTTATTGTTTTAAATTGCCTTCTCAAAGGACTTTTGACCTCTGCCAATAGTTTTCAATTACCCTCTCAAAGGACTTTTGACTTCTTCCAACTGTTTTAAATTACCCTCTCAAAAGACTGTTGACTTCTTCCAACTGTTTTAAATTACCCTCTCAAAAGACTGTTGACTTCTGCCAACTGTTTTAAATTACCCTCTCAAAAGACTGTTGACTTCTGCCAACTTTTTTTAATTATCCTCTCAAAGGACTGTTGACTTCTGCCAACTTTTTTTAATTACCCTCTCAAAGGACTGTTGACTCTACCAACTCTTACAGTTTGAAATTACCATCTCAAAAGACTGTTGACTTCTGAAAACTGTTTAAAATTAACTTCTCAAAAGACTGTTGGCTTGTACCAACTGTTGCAGTTGAAATTACCCTCTCAAATGACTGTTTGCTTCTACCACCTTGCTGCAATCTGAACTCAGGTCATTTTGTCGAATATTCTAGTGAGATGCAGGGTATGTACTGTTTTGAGGACACTATCCCTCGGCCGCCTGTCCACAAGCGACAAAAAGCCAGGTAGAAATATTGTTTAGGGACTTAACCCTTTACCACTCAGTGATGCACTTTTACGCATTTGTAGTCCCTTTGAAAATCAAATTAAATAAAGGACACTTTTTACTAGATTCAACATTTAAAGTCTTCATTTCCAACCCTTAGATACTGATGAGTAGCAAACAGCATAAAACCTGAACAGACTGCAAGTTACTTGCAAGCTGTTCTGGTTTTATTCTGGTTGCATATAGCCATTTCAGCTCGACTATATATATAT
>VMBQ01002987.1:107237-118494 GCA_007657795.1 Dreissena rostriformis
CATTTTTGTTTTCCTTTTGTTTTTCTTATTCTCATAATTCCCCTTGTCCACCCCCTCCCATTTAAAAAAAAAAAATTTAGACATGGTAAAAAAACAAAAAAAACAACGTCCAACCATCCCACCCAAGCTATTGCTATCAAACTTGAAATATAATCTTATTAGTTTGTTTTATGTCTTAAAAAATGTTCAATAGATTTTGGAAAATATACCCAGAGCTCCAGATAAGGTTTCGGGTCAATAAGTTTTCACTACAAGATTTTTTCACAATTAGTTTTTTTCCAACAATCATCATTTTCAATTAGTTTTTTTTCTTACAATGAAAAATATATAACAAACAATTAACCTTTTAACTCCATTGACCTTTACATGAGCTACTGTGTGCATACGGGTCACATTTTAAAAGATCAGTGTACATTTAATTGAGACTGGCCTGGCATCATCAAGCTGCTATTGAACAATAAACAATGTTTATATACATTTTAGTGTCACTATCATTTCGCTTACTTGCTAGTTTAAGGAACAATGAACTGAACTGTTCTGTTTTTGCGTGATACCACGATGTTTGGGTCTGAAGAATTTCGATTCCACCTCATCAACCGCTTTTGACGCTATATAACATAATAAACTGCCAACAATAGACTTTGGACTTTGTTCTCGCCGCGAAATGAAACCAAGTATACTTGGCGCTGTCGCAGCATGAAGTTTCCTTTAAATTCGTCCACGCTTTGCCGCTGCCATGTTTAATTTTGTAAACAGAAGGGCAGAAACGGAAATGCGAATATTATTGGTTACAATCAACTAATTCACGGAACCGGTATCGGAAATCTCGTTATCATTTAACTTTTGCTGCGCAGAACTCGGAAATTCCGTACGATCAAACGGCCGGTCATAATTCGGATCCGTCTGTCTCAATTCGTTTTGATACGATGGATTTTGATTTTCTTTTCGTTTTTCTTTAAAAACAAATCGTAATAACGATAAAACGATGCTTATCTGGAGCTCTGATATACCTGAACTCAAAATCGTCTATAATGTACCACTTCTTAAAAACATAAGCGATCAATAAGTTTCAATTATGGTCCTCTTCCAGTTAGAATATGACTATATTACCTTGACCTAATTGAATATGAACAATTACCCAATGATGGCTTACTTTATACTGTCAAGCACTTGAATAGTCGAGCGCGCTGTCTTCTGACAGCTCTTGTTACTTTGCTTCTGAGCAGGAAAGGGTTTAGGTGAAAGATTTTCTGGGCACTCAATCTTTCTAGACGTGAGCTTCCCTTGTGAACATTTATAAAATGTTACATGATTTCAGTCAAAAGTATGACATAACTTAAGTCAAAAGTATAATATGGTTTTAGGCAAAAGACATTTTTATATGGTTTGTTATGCATTGAAACCAATATTATTTGTAATGATAGTGAGGCTTGTTAAAGGTTGAAAAACAATAACAGTATTAAACAAAACAAAAAATTCTTCTATTCTTAAAAACAAAAATTACATATTAAGGCTGAATATGTGGACATTTGATTTTAGTATAAGATTAAAAATGACCACCTATATTTTGTTTTCCTTTTTCAATGAATATCTATGAACTATTAAATAATAATGTTTGTAGAAAATAATAAAGCAAGAATTAAATAAGGAGGAAAATCAAGAAACACTTTGATTTAATATTGCTCGAAATCATGTACATTTTATGTTGACATTCTGTTCCAGAAATCTCTTGTTTCTTTTTTCTCAATGTTACAAACAGATTTTGAATTGATGCTTTGTAGAAACATGTTTTAATTGGTCAAAATTTGAAAGTTCAATGTTGTTTAGTCTTGATCTGAGAACTGTTTTGTGGTCTTGGGCACACATGTTTAGAGTGTCTTCACAGTGTAGGCACTTCATTCATTAATATTCCAGGGCCCTCTCTGGCTATCAGGGGAAGCTACTCAGGTCCCTCATGAGGGGGGATTTTTGCGCTGTTTCCCTTTTATGGGGATTTTATTTACGTACTCTCTCATTAGTACATTTTTACATGTTTGCACTATATTAATTGCTTTTTTATAAATATGTGTATTTGACTAGATGAAATTGAAATAAAATTGAGATATAATAATCATTAGACACTTATTTCTAAAAAAAAAAACTAGGGGGAATTTTTCCCCCAAAATATGGTGGGAAAAAAATATGGGGGAAGGGATATTCGACCCCAAAAAAACCAGATTAAGGGCCCTGTATCCATATATATCGAGTATCACGTTTTGATGTACACACTCATTGTAACCTGTTTTGAGCTCACCTCAGCACATGTATAGGGTCAAAAATTTTGTGATTGCCTTTTATCTGTCATGCATCGTCCATCGTCAACATTCAATATAATTGAAACGTTGTCAGAACATTTGTCCAAGCAAGGTTCCATGAAACTGGTTCATGTGAGGTCAAAAACTAGGTCGCTAGGTCAAAATGTAGAAAAAAGTTGTAAAAAAACATTCTTTAAACAAAGAAAACAACAGTTATTTGTCTCAGTGCTAACTCAAGGATGTAGTAAGAAACGTAGGACAAAAGCTCTCTTGGACATTAGATCACCTGTCTGTTTTTGAGGGGGCGGACACCCGCAATTTTACAGCCCTTGACAAAGGCTTTCCCAATATTAATTCCTCAGACTTAATGGGTAAAATTCCTTTTAAATTAATACCTTAATTTGTAAATACTGATGAACGTTAATTTGTGTTTTCTTGTGTTAAATTGTTATGAATTTCTTTCTGATTTCTCTACATATGTTTGTCGTGTTC
The DNA here is from genome assembly GCA_007657795.1 of Dreissena rostriformis. NCBI lineage: Eukaryota > Metazoa > Mollusca > Bivalvia > Myida > Dreissenidae > Dreissena > Dreissena rostriformis. The sequence continues at coordinate 110,024 of VMBQ01002987.1, forward strand.
TGAGAAAACTGGGCATAATGCTTGTTCGAAAAATTGTCATCCCAGATTAGCCTGTGCAGTCTGCACAGGCTAATCAGGGACGACAATTTCCGCTGTTATGGAATTTTTCATTTAAATGATGTCTCTTCTTAGCGAAAATTCAGTTTAGGCAGAAAGTGTCATCCCTGATTAGCCTGTGCGGACTGCACAGGCTAATCTGGGACGACACTTTACGCACATGCATTTTGTCCAGTTTTCTCAGAACGCGACTCATGTTTGCATGTGGACAACAAACACTGTTGCATGAAAGTGTGGTTTTGGACGTTTTTACTATTCATTTGTATGTATATACTATATACACTTTCTTGCATTTGGCCAGGTGTGTTTATATATAGTTTGGTTTTGTGTTTTGGTTTGTTTTCACTTTGTGGATTTTTAAAGATATTTCAATCTTTATCTCTTCTTATTCTGCTCTTACATTTGGATTAGACATGTTTTCATTTTATCTTTGATATATTTTTCTCTTTCAGAATCTTTGAAAAATTTAGTTCTTACATTAGGAATACGATTTTGCTACTTTTCATTCTCAGGTGGACTTTACTTTATATAAAAATGTAATACTATTAAAATTGCAAAAAAGGCAACTATCATAATCTTAAGAAATACAAGTAACAAAAGCAAGTGTAACAAACGTTAAATTGATTTATTAACTTATTTGTGTGAATATATAACGAATACTTGAAATATTTTCTTTGGAAATAAACTTAATTTCAATGTATTTGCCTTGGATATAAGTTTTTATCCAAAATCGGATTGTTTTTCAATATTATTATGGAAATCTCTTATGTTGTTGCAATAAAAGCTTTTTCAAAATGATTTATTATAAGAGTACAAAAAAATGTTACATCACTGAGAATGTGGAAGAATACTTTTTATGATTAGGGAAAAAACACTCAGTAGCATAAAATTAAAGGAAAACAAGTTGTTTTTTCTGTGTGATGACGATTATATGAGCCTCGCTCTGGGAAAACTGGGCTTAATGCATGTGGGTAAAGTGTAATCCCAGATAAGCCTGTGCAGTCCGCACAGGCTTATAAGGGACGACACTTTCTGTTTTTATGGAATTCCGTTTTAAAGAAAGTCTCTTCTAACTGAAAATCAAGTCAAGGCATAAAATTGCGTCCCTAATAAGACTGTGGCGACAGCACAGGCTAATCTGGTACGACACTTTAGGCACATGCATTAAGCCCAGTTTTCCCAGAACAAGGCTCATAAAATCGTCATCACACAGAAAAAACAACTTGTTTTCCTTTAATTTTATGCTACTGAGTGCCTTTTACCTTATCATAAAAAGTATTCCAGCACATATCAGAGACTCGTATCATCACAGGGAAACGGGACAAATCTCAAATTTTTCTACAATTTTGCCTCAGGTGACTGTCAGTCCGTCTACCCCCGCTCCAGGAGCTGTTCTCCGGCGGTGCCATGCCAGTCTTCGCCTCAAGCCGATACCAACGGCAGACTATGCGTATTGTGAAACAAGAAATCTCCAAGCAGCAAGCGCGTAAAGCAAAGAAGAAACAGCAGCTGACCGCTGACCACACCCTGAAACAGCCTTGACCCTTAGTGACCTTAGCTCCTGACCCTAAGTGACCTTTTCCCCTGACCTTTGGTAACCTTTGAACCATGGTTTCCATAATTGCGCCAACAGGATGATTGTATATCTGACAATGAACCCACCAAGAAACAACCTTGACCTTTGGTCACCTTTTGACCTTTGGTAGCCATGGTTACGACACCCAGATGATTTCTTGACCAATAGGAATTGTGGATCTTCTGTTGTTATTGAGATAAATAGTGGTTTTGTGTAAAACAACTGCATCTAATTTGCATTCCTATAAAATATACGTTTACCTTGAAATTAATTTTACAAGCACAACTTTATTGTTATAAATAATTTTTTCTCAATGAAACACAAATGTTGGTAAAAAAAATAATTGAATAACATGAGCGAGTCACAGATCACAATTTGAGTTGTGTTCTGAGAAAACTGGGAATAATGCATGTGCGTAAAGTGTCGTTCCCGATTAGCCTGTGCAGTCCGCACAGGCTAATCAGGGACGACACTTTCCGCTTTTATGACATTTTTTGTTTAAATGAAGTCCCTTCTTAGCAAAAATCCAATTTAGGCGGAAAGTGTCGTCCCTGATTAGCCTGTGCGAACTGCACAGGCTTATCTGGGACGACATTTTACGCACATGCATTATGCCCGGATTTCTCAGAACGCGACACATTTAGCCTTTAAACAGTAGGTGCTTGTTCTCATCATGAACATGCAAGTGGTAACAACTGCATTTTAAGAAAACATGCATATTCAATGCATTGCTTGTTGTTTACATTGTTTGAAATAAGCGTGCACTGTGATTTTGCTAGACTGGCGCTTTTATACACATTCCAGTGCTTGTTTGTGCTTGTAAATGTTTATAACTCTGATGTTTGTACCAAAGCTTTAATGGCATACTGTGAAATGTCTTTGAGGCTATCTCTTTGAAAATGGGGGTAAATGATTGTGTGTAAAGTGTTGTCCCACTTAGCCTGTGCAGTCCGCACTGGCTAATAAGAGACGATACACACGCACATGCATTAAGCCCAGTTTTCCCAGAACGAGGCTCATATATTTAAAGACGATGCTACAATTATCTATAACAGATCAGTTAAAGGTAAGATAAAATGAGATATATTGGGGAATGATGGTTGTGCAACAAGAATTAACCCATTTATGCCTAGCGTCTAGAAAAAAGGCCTTGGCAAACAGCGTAGACCCAGATGAGACGCCGCATGATGCGGTGTCTCATCGGGGTCTGCGCTGTTTGCTTAAAGGAATTTCTGTAAGCAGGGGTGTGATTTTTCTGCGGATCCGCGGATTTCCGCGGATCGGGTTGTCTCGGAGGTCATTTCTGAGATTCGCGTAAATTCGTAAAAAATAAATGGGTGGGGGGAGGGGGGTACGTCCGATTCCGCGGACGTCTTTTATAAGCGGCCCGAAATATCCGCGGCTCGCGAAATCATTCCGCATATTACACTGGTAGATTCTGCCTAAGCAATTTGAAACGAGCGATGTCATTGGCTGTTGTTTTCCAATCTACCAATTAAAATCGTTCTTTTTAAATGCGTTCGGTATTTCTTTTCTGATTTGTTTGCAAATGGCGCAGTTGCAAAGCGAAAATTAAGTTTATCGAAATGACAAATATCAATCGAATTAGCGACTGTCATCATATAGTTAGATAAGATAAATGAAATGTGTCTGTCAACGATAAAGACTGCGTTTTAGATACAAGCAACACATATTTTGTTTACAAATGTGCACAGTGAATTTGTGTCACGGAAACCAGTGTTTGCAAATTGGAAAATTTTTACTCTACTTGCGAAGTAAAACAATTAAGAAGAGTATCATTTGAAAATGGAAATAGACAAACATGATTTGATTTATATGTTAGTGGATCTGTGTGTAATCAGATTCATATCCATATTCTGCTTTATTATGTTTGTCGACTACACTGTTCAGTTAACTGAAATAGTATTGAACTGAAGATGTAAAATGCAAGATATTGAAAGGTAAACACATTAAAATATATTGATTTAACTCAGTTTAATACATCATTAACTCAACAAGAACACTCAAGTGTGTTTGTTTATATTTATTAATGTTTTCCCCATTTGATATTTAATTAAATAAGTTCATTTACTGTGAATACATTGAAAAACTGCTGTTTTTGATCACAGTAAATATTGTTTACTTTGCATCCTCAATATGTGAAATGTGAAGTTAAACAGGTTTTCGTAAAGAAATAGTGTTATGAAGTTCAAGAAATTGTTTATTTTAATGTATGTTTTATTTTTATGTCTGTTTTAAGGTTTGTCATTGCGTTATGCGCGCGATTCGCGTAGTCAAAATCAGTCGACATAATTTTCCTCCCCTCTGACTTTGCCTCAATCACACCCCTGGTAAGAAATATTCTAAATATAGACAAAATTATACTAGACATCCCTAATTTTGGAAATAAATTGATCCAATTTAGAAGGATGGGAGAGTCCACTAGGCATAAATGGGTTAAGAAAGTTAATCAAGGTGATGTGTTATCAACTAATTATTTGTTTTATGTATGTATTTAAAACCTAAGTGCTATTAGTGTAAATTTCAATGTCACTAACAGTCGTTTTGTTCCAGAGATACATTGACATTGATTTTGATTTCTTAATTTATTTTCAGGAATAAAACAAATACGGTCAATAATTTATTAAATCTTGACTGTAATTTTATAAATATGTTTGGTCTACAGATTTATGGTTGATTTGAGCAACAATTAACCCTTTGAATGCTGGGAAATTTGTTGTCTGCTAAAATGTTGTCTGCTGAATTTCTAAAATCATCATTTTCTTAACTTTTTTTCAAAGACCACTATCAGAATAGCAAACAGTTTGGATCCAGATGAGACGCCATGTTTTGTGGCATCTCATCTGGATCCAAACTGTTTGCAAAGGCCTTTAAAATTCGGTTCCAGTGCTAAAAGGGTTAATAGGGCTTGTTAAAGAAATATCAAGGCATATGGCAGTTTGAGTGATGGATTAAAAAAAAGACTATGGGGGTAGATGGATACATTTGGTTAATTAAAATTCATCCATTTTGTTATTTGCTTAACACATTTTTTTAATACATTTCGTTTCAATCATTGGTTGGGACCATATACATTTTTTTTTTTTGTACAAATTCCATCAACTATATTAATACGTTTTTGTCCATTGTAAACATTGCTTTGTATAATTATAATTATAATCAAAACTTTTGTTTAACCAGAAATGCTAAGATTTGTGACACTATGAAATGTTGCTTTAACCCTTTGCATGCTGGAAAATTTGTCGTCTGCTAAAATGTCGTCTGCTGAATTTCTAAAATTAGCATTTTCTTCGATTTGTTTTCAAAGAATACTATCAGAAAAGCAAACAGTTTGGATCCTGATAAGACGCCACGTTTTGTGGCGTCTCATCTGGATCCAAACTGTTTGCAAAGGCCTTCAAAATTCGGTTCCAGCACTGAAAGAGTTAAGCATAAAAAATCATCCATCTATTTATTTATCATTAGATAATCTTTTGGGGGCAAAGAACCATTCCTAGTTAATTTTTTTAAACAGAATTATGAGAGCATTTTAATCAGAACAGATTTTGTAAATGCTATGTTCCTTTATTGCTAAATACTAAAAACATAATGCATTTCTCTGACAAAAGTCAAAACAAACAAAAAACGAAACTTGCTTATCTTTATTAAACAGATATTAATTAATTCAAGAGTTGTTCATCTTGTACAATTTGTCTACATGTGAATATATTTCATTTATTTTTTTAATTTTATTTAATTGAATTTTTACTATTTATTTTATTATTAATTTAAAGTTTCAAATTTCACCAGCATAAGTCAAAGTTCATCCTATCACATAAAAAACATTATTTAGTACAGTTATATTTAAATAAAGTTTGTGTCGTGACATTTCATAAAATTGTATTTTTAAAAGAGAAAGCATTTCGTAGGCCCAGTCATCGCCAGCATTATTATGTATTAAATGTTTGAGCTAATTTATTGTTTCACTGATGCACAATGTGATTATCCGTAGACCTACAGAAGGTTTTAGTGCCAATAAATGTATATGTTATTTCAAATATATTTTTACCTAGACTAGCATTATGTAATACATCTACATCATATGGTTTTATATGTAACTTAGTCATGTAATTAAATTTGAGTGTTATTTTTACTACAATGTTGGCTTTATGTATGTGCATTCTAGATGATTCATATGAGCCTTGCTCTAGGAAAATGGGGTTTATTGCATGTGCGTAAAGTGTCATCCCAGATTAGCCTGTGATGTTCGCTCAGGCTAATCAGGGACGGCACATTCCGCTTTTATTTTATTTTTCATTAAAGCAAGTCTCTTTTTAGTGAAAATCCAGTTTAGGTGGAAAGTGTCGTTACTCATTAGCCTGTGCGGGCTGCACAGGCTTATCTAGGACAACACTTTATGCACATGCATTAAAACCCATTTTCCGAGAGCGAGTCTCATATGCATATTCTCATTTTTATCCCACTTTTACAGCGATTTCGGTTGATTATAGCCCCGTTGATTAAATTTCTGCTATAATACACCGCACGAAATGACGTCATATTTTCGACAAAATGACGTCATAAATTAAGCGAAAATAACAAGTTAAACTTATTTTGTTTAAATAAAAAGGTTAACTGAATGAAAGTGGGATAAATAGAATAATAGGTAAGTGTTGATTATGATCAGGTTTATCATGCTCGGCACGAAAAAGCACTCGCCATGGCTCGTGCTTTTTGTTTTCTAAGCCTCGCATGATAAACCTGATCTATTATCAACACTAACCTATTATTCTCTATATTCGTCAGTTACAATCTATTAAACAATGACTATAATGGTTGTTACATGGAAAAAGTCCGAGTATGTTCTATACCTCTATTTGTTAAGCTCATTAGAAAACATGTATGAACATATTATTTTATCCCTTCAAGCCTTTGGGACAGGCTTTTTTATGTATGGGGCTTTTTCCATTAAAATGGTGTTAAAATACTGGAAGTTAATATAATTGCTTTAATCAGTCAATGAAATTTGCTGTACTGCCAAGCAATCCCAAAATTCTATATTAATACTTGAGACCAGAAAAATCTTACATGCCCGCCGACCAATTAAATGTTACATACCCACCAATATGAAATGGAGTATCTAAGCAAGCCATGTTCAATATTGACCAGTGCAGCGCATGTGTTTTAGTGCATAATTTAAGTTTTTTGTGTAAAATATTCAGGTAAAATTGTGTGTTTTTTTTACATTATACAGCAAAAATAAAGTGTACAGAATGTTTATGTTTTATTGTTTTAAGTTATATTTATTTGTAATGTTACAAGTCATCGATAGTTGATGCTGCTGTTTTGTTACTACAATATTATGTTATTTATATTTAGTTCAGGTTGCGTTACAAGTCCTTTTGTAGGATGCAAACAATTTCTGGGAAAGATGTGTAAATTTGTGCAGTAATGTAGTAAAGTGTTTCAATTTTAGAATGCTACATAGTTTAACGAGAAGAAACATGATTGATATTTGTTAGTTTCAGTAAAATACTGATTGAAATTCATGAATGTTCATACAAAAATACATGTATACTATCTATGATTTTTTTTTGAATGAATACATTTATTTTACATTTGTTACCTTAAAAGGGTGAAATAAAGTTGTGCACATATGTTTAGTAAATAAATACTAATTAATAATGTTTTCACATTGAGATAAACATAGAAAAGTTGTTTTCTTCAAATGAGAGGATTTGTGTTCTTGTTATAGTTTTTGTTTACTCTGACAGGCATTTGATTTATCATTGCATACAAACACTCTCAGATATAAAAACCTTAACAAATATGCACATGTTTCTTACATTTATATGTTTCATTCCAAAGTCCATACCTTATGGTGTCTTACTAACTGTGACTGAAAATCTTTATTGAAAAATGTGATTTTCATAAATCAAGCACAAACTTATTGGAAATATTCTATTTAGATTTCCGTAAGGATATTCCACATACAAAATGCTGCTGAAATGTGGGTTTTTCCCAAAGGTGATTATATGTATTGTGTCAATTCATTGTGTTTGTGTCTCTTTTAAAGCTGAATCCAAAATGTTGTGTCATTTACAGAAAAAAAGAGCAATTATTACATATATTTTTTGTTAAATGACATCTTCAGAGCATTGTTTTACACAAATTTCTTATTTTTATAGTATAGCAAGTATAATATGGTTGTGATAAAAGTTAACATGCCTAATTATTGTTACAATTATAATAAAGTGTTGAATATAGATTTACTGCTGTTTGCGCATTGTTGGTTTGATTGTTATTTATAGTACATTGTAAGAATGCCTTTGCCATATGTAATATATATACCCCGCATTCTGTGAAAAGGGGGTTAAATGCATGTGCGTAAAGTGTCTTCCCAGATTAGCCTGTGCAGTTTGCACATGCTAATCAGGGACGACACTTCCCGCTTTTATGATTTTATTCTTTGAAAGATAGTATCTACTTAGTACAAATCCAGTAAAAGCGGAAGTGTCGTCCCTGATTCAATCTGGGAAGTCACTTTACGCACATGCATTTAACCTCTTTTTCACAGAGCGCGGCATATATACAAGGATAGTGCATATAATGTAAGAGCCACAATAAAACGACAACAGCTGGGTCTACGGAGCTTGCCAAGGTGTCAACACGAGCGGAATGACATGTTCTTACATTGTACTGATCATTACACACAGAATAAACGTGTTTTACCCTCAAATCATGCAAATAATAAAAAGTGCAAATTTATGAGTTGCGCTCACATTAATCGTTCACCATGAGTAGTACTCAGTGAGTAGTGTTCACCGTGAGTAGTACT